>JAQFVV010013594.1:0-95225 GCA_028023455.1 Epiperipatus broadwayi | reverse complement strand
TAACTTCCTCAGATTGTGGGGTTTATTTCGTTCCAGTTTTGGCTTGTTAATTCCTTAGGTTCTCCATTAACTTCCTCCATTTGTGGGGTTATTTTCATCCAGTTTGCTGGTTGATTCTTTAGGTTGAGTTTCATCAATAGCTACAGAAGTGGTGATCTTTCTAGCAGGTCAGGCAAAGATCTTACATTGCGAGTCAGTGATGAGATGGCTCAAATCTGAACCTACATCCCTTTAACGCCACTAGCCACGCACTTCTTCCATTTTCTTTTAGCTGTTGCTTTTCTAAAGTCTCTACTAGCAATGCTAGACAAAAATTGTAATTTTATTAATCTCTTTCTTTGTTCGTTGTTTTTCAAATTTTTAATTAAAACTTAGATTTCCAACCAATTCTTATCATTATGTTTCTCTATTTAATTAGTGGCTGGAATATAAGTCCCAATTAATTTAACAGATCAGGCCAAGATCTTCCGTTGATAACATTTCTTTGTCCATGGAATTTAATTTGTCCAACAGACTTTCACACCTACAGCCATATTGTTTCTTTTTATATATCACATATTACATTTATTTTATTTAATGTTTACAATTCATTCATTTTTTCTTTCACATTTACATTTTAAATTTATTTTAATTTGTTATAATATATTTTTTTAAAAGAGAGAAGAAACATATTTTTTTTATGCATCCTCTTCCCCTCTCCCACAATAAACAAAAATAACTTTCTAGCATTTCTTACAAGAGAGAAAGAGTCGCATAGCTCTATTTATGCAGCCCCCCCTCCCCTTCTCTTACTATTACAAAAACCACAGTAATTTTGACATTAGAATTTCAATTTCTTTCTTTCCCTTCTTTCTTTTTTTAAAAAAAAATTATTAGCTAATTTATTTCACCTTTATTACTTTCTAATTTTATTAATAACTATATATGTGTGTCGACAACTTTACGTGGTCGTCACATTACACTCCGCCTGTTTTTGAGACTTAAAATCGGGTTGAATCTTATTCTGAGATGAGAGCCTATTTTAATTCTTTGCTTTCAACTCTTACTTCTGCTTTTATTACAGACTTTCCCACTCTGTCATGACGAGTGATAATGATGATGAGGATGACTGCAGAGAGACAGCTAGGTATAGCTACACAATTCTTTCTGATCGATTTTGGCTGATCAACCAATTTAATCTTTATGCATATGAGACCATGGCATAAATTAACTCTATCAGAATAAAAAAAACATAACAGGGTTTAAAGCGTGTGAACAGCAGGATATTTCTACTGCCTTTTCATCTTGCACAAACAACAAATTCTTATTCCTGATTTATTTATTTTATTCAAGGCACTAATTCTTATTATATAATGAGTCCAGGATTCTTACTGGCACTTCATTTAAAAGTTTAACCATCAAGAGCCATGAGAATCTAAAGTGCGAAGAGATGGCTGAATCACGCTCAAAATACGACCCAAACATAATGCATACACACACACATTATAACGGAAATGGTTATTCGTACAGTTGAGTAATTATTTAGTTTAACCAACGCCGTTACAATACAAGCAGAGAGCTAATACAGATACAAACTTAATTTCATATCTATACCCTTGATCGAACCCCAAGGCAATACGTACATATTATCTTGGCATTATTTTTCCCGACCAAGATACCCTCGGCTGCTGAACAACACAAACTATTTCAAAGAAACTTAACGAATGTCCAGCGCTTGCTATTTATTTTTTAGAATTGGGATTTCGCACGAACAAGCAGCACATGAATATCTTAAACAAATCACTGTGCCCCTTTAATCACTACTTACAGTTTCCCTCCTGTCGTAGCTTGGTGATAGGAGAATAAAGCAAGGATACGAAATTTAATGACAAATATGTTTAATAATAATATTTACACTTTATATAAAAAAATTACATTATAATAATAAAAATAAACACACACTTATAAATACAGGGCTATAATAAATATATGAAAATAGATCAGATATAAAAGTTCTTAAAGTCCTGTTGATAGAGTTCTATTTTTCTCAAATCATTTATTTTATATTTAGTTATAAATAGAAGACAAATGAAAATGCATGCATGCTTTTACCTAGGCTTATGTAATTGTCCCATGAGTATTTCTCCCGAGCGCTCTTGATTAACTTCCTCAGATTGTGGGGTTAATTTCGTTCCAGTTTTGGCTTGTTAATTCCTTAGGTTCTCCATTAACTTCCTCAGTTTGTGGGGTTATTTTTATCCAGTTTGCTGGTTGATTCTTTAGGTTGAGCTTCAATTGACAGCTACAGAAGCGGCGATCCCTCTAGCCAGTCAGGCAGAGATCTTACATTGCGAGTCAGTGATGAGACCGCTTGAATCTGAACCCACGTCCCTTTAACACCACTAGCCATGCACCTCTTCCATTTTCTTTTAGCTGTTGCTTCTCTAAAGTCTCTACTAGCAATACCACTCCACACTCTCCAAATGCTCATTCGGCATCTCTCTCTCCTGTCCTGAGAATGTTTTCACTCTTAACAACTGACTGGCTGCCTCTGTTTTACATATATCTGCCCACGTTTGCATGTTTTCCTGTTCCTCCTTTCTTTCTTTCTTTATTTCTTTCCCTTGCTCCTCTCTAAGCTTGTCTACCTCTTGACACACTGTTTCTAGCCTACCCTTCACATACTTCATCTCATCATTTACTTGTTCCACCCTTTGACTAAACTCAATATTTAGTCGTTCGTCCAACTCTTCTAACTTCCTACTATTTCTTTCATCTATTTCCCTCATTTCCATACACAACTTTTGCTGGCCTTCCATTAATTTCGTGAACATATCCCTTATATTATAGCTTTCCATTTTATTTTTATCATCAATCACTGTCTCCATTCCCTTTCTAATTTCTATACCTCCGTCACTAGCTATTTCTCCGGACGGTTCCATTAGTTCTTCGGAGGGTTTTCCTATTTCACCCAGTAGAGCATCCATTGTTATTTTTGATTTGGTGTGCATCAAATTTATTTAACACACACACTAATTAATTACTTATATTTTATTCTACAGCTTTACTATCTAACCTTATCTTTAGAGGATTATATTACTTTACTAACTTTATATTTCACGGACACTAGGTATGTTTGTTCGGCTCTCCCCGTCTCACTGACTAATCATCACTCACCCATGCCTGCCTTCAAGACCCCTCTGCAACTGACTCCAATTTACAACCTAACTTCCCACGTTATATTACGTTCTTTTTCTCTCCTTTTACACTTATTATTTATTTTATTTTTTGCTTTTTTCTACCACCAAGCTATTTTTTGATTTGTTTATTAATTATTGCATAAACTATTAATTTTGTTATACTCGAATTCAAACGTGCTGAACTTGTGAACGTGACAATATATCCCGGACTCTGGCCCCCAATTATAACGGACATGGTTATTCGTACGGTTGAGTAATTATTTATTATAACCAATGCCGTTACAATACAAGCAGAGAGCTAATACAGATACAAACTTAATTTCATATCTATACCCTTGATTGAACCCCAAGGCAATACGTACATATTATCTTGGCGTTATTTTTCCCGACCAGGATACCCTCGGCTGCTGAACAACGCAAACTATTTCAAAGAAACTTAATGAATGTCCAGCGCTTGCTATTTATTTTTTAGAATTGGGATTTCGCACGAACAAGCAGCACATGAATATCTTAAACAAATTAGTATGCCCCTTTAATCACTACTTACAGTTTCCCCCTGTCGTAGCTTGGTGATAGGAGAATAAAGCAAGGATACGGAATTTAATGACAAATATGTTTAATAATAATATTTACACTTTATATAAAAAATTACATTATAATAATAATAATAATAAACACACACTTATAAATACAGGGCTATAATAAATATATGAAAATAGATCAGATATAAAAGTTCTTAAAGTCCTGTTGATAGAGTTCTATTTTTCTCAAATCATTTATTTTATATTTAGTTATAAATAGTAGACAAATGAAAATGCATGCATGCTTTTACCTAGGCTTATGTAATTGTCCCATGGGTATTTCTCCCGAGCGCTCTTGATTAACTTCCTCAGATTGTGGGGTTAATTTCGTTCCAGTTTTGGCTTGTTAATTCCTTAGGTTCTCCATTAACTTCCTCAGTTTGTGGGGTTATTTTCATCCAGTTTGCTGGTTGATTCTTTAGGTTCAGTTTCAATTGACAGCTACAGAAGCGGTGATCCCTCTAGCAGGTCAGGCAGAGATCTTACAGTGCGAGTCAGTGATGAGATGGCTTGAATCCGAACCCACGTCCCTTTAACACCACTAGCCATGCACCTCTTCCATTTTCTTTTAGCTGTTGCTTCTCTAAAGTCTCTACTAGCAATACTGCTCCACACTCTCCAAATGCTCATTCGGCATCTCTCTCTCCTGTCCTGAGAATGTTTTCACTCTTAACAACTGACTGGCTGCCTCTGTTTTACATATATCTGCCCACGTTTGCATGTTTTCCTGTTCCTCCTTTCTTTCTTTCTTTATTTCTTTCCCTTGCTCCTCTCTAAGCTTGTCTACCTCTTGACACACTGTTTCTAGTCTACCCTTCACATACTTCATCTCATCATTTACTTGTTCCACCCTTTGACTAAACTTTTTATATAGTTGTTCGTCCAACTCTTCTATCTTCCTACTATTTTTTTCATCTATTTCCCTCATTTCCATACACAACCTTTGCTGGCCTTCCATTAATTTCGTGAACATATCCCTTATATTATAGCTTTCCATTTTATTTTTATCATCAATCACTGTCTCCATTCCCTTTCTGATTTCTATACCTCCGTCACTAGCTATTTCTCCGGACGGTTCCATTAGTTCTTCGGAGGGTTTTCCTATTTCGCCCAGTAGAGCGTCCATTGTTATTTTTGATCTGGTGTGCATCAAATTTATTTAACACCCACACACTAATTAATTACTTATCTTTTATTCTACAGCTTTACTATCTAACCTTATCCTTATAGGATTATAATACTTTACTAATTTTTTATTTCATGGACACTAAGTACGTTTGTTCGGCTCTCCCCATCTCACTCACTAATCATTACTCACCCATGCCTGCCTTCAAGACCCCTCCACAACTGACTCCAATTTACAACCTAACTTCCCACATTATATTATGTTCTCTTTCTCTTCTTTTACACTCTATTATTTATTTTGTTTTTTGCTTTTATCTACCACCAGGCTATTTTTTGATTTGTTTATTAATTATTGCATCAACTATTAATTTTGTTATACTCGAATTCAAATGGGTTGAACTTGTAAACATGACAATATATCCCGGACTGGCCCCCAATTATAACGGATAATGGTTATTTGTACGGTTGATTAATTATTTGTACCTTCAACTATATTTATTTCGATTATTTTATTCTATATTATACTTATTTATTATATCCATTTATTCTTTTCATAACTTTTATTTCTATCCATTTATTGTTTACAACTTAGATTCTTTATTATCTTATTTATTATTTTAACCAATGCCATCACAATACAATCAGAGAGCTAATACAGATACAAACTTAATTTCATATCTATACCCTTGATCGAACCCCAAGGCAATATGTACATATTATCTTGGCATTATTTTTCACGACCAAGATACCCTCAGCTGCTGAACAATGCAAACTATTTCAAAGAAACTTAACGAATGTCCAGCACTTGCTATTTATTTTTTAGAATTGGGATTTCGCACGAACAAGCAGCACATGAATATCTTACACAAATCCGTATGCCCCTTTAATCACTACTTACAGTTTCCCCCCTGTCTTAGCTTGGTGATAGGAGAATAAAGCAAGGATACAAAATTTAATGACAAATATGTTTAATACTAATATTCACACTTTATATAAAAAAATACATTATAATAACAATAATAAACACACACTTGTAAATACGTGGCTATAATAAATATATGAAAATAGATCAGATATAAAAGTTCTTAAAGTCCTGTTAATATAGTTCTATTTTCTCGAATCATTAATTTTATATTTAGTTATAAATAGTAGACAAATGAAAATGCATGCATGCTTTTACCTAGGCTTTATTGTAATTGTCCCATGGGTATTTCTTCCAAGCGCTCTTGATTAAATTCCTCAAATTGTGGGGTTATTTTCATCCAGTTTGCTGGTTGATTCTTTAGGTTGAGTTTCAATCGACAGCTATAGAAGCGGCGGTCCCTCTAACAGATCAGGCAAAGATCTTACATTGCGAGTCAGTGATGAAACGGCTCGAATCCGAACTCACGTCCCTTTAACGCCACTAGCCACGCACTTCTCCCATTTTCTTTTAGCTGTTGCTTCTCTAAAGTCTCTACTAGCAATGCCAGACAAAAATTGTAATTTTATTAATATCTTTCTTTGTTCGTTGTTTTTAAATTTTTTTAATTAAGACTTAGATTTCCAACCAATTCTTATCATTATGTTTCTTTATTTAATTAGTGGCTGGAATGTAAGTCCCAATTAATTTAACAGATTCGGCCAAGATCTTCTGTTGATAACATTTCTTTGTCCGTGGAATTTAATTTGTCCAACAGACTTTCACACCTACGGCCATATTGTTTCTTTTTTATATATCACATATTACATTTATTTTATTTAAAATTTACAATTCATTCATTTTTTTTACATTTACGTTTTACATTTACTTTAACTTGTTATAATATATTTTTTAAAAGATAGAAGAAACACTTTTTTTTTATGCATCCACTTCCCCTCTCCCACAATAAACAAAATAACTTTCTAGCATTTGATTTACCAGAGAGAAAGAGACACATTTCTTTATTTATGCAGCCCCCCTCTTCTTCTCTTACTGTTACAAAATCCACAGTAATTTGACATTAGAATTCAATTTTTCTTTTCCTTCCTTTTTTTTAAAAAAAAAAAAATTATTAGCTAATTTATTTCACGTTTATTACTTTCTAATTTTATTAATAAATATATATGTGTGTCGACGACTTTACCTGGTCGTCACAATATATATATATATCAGTCTGTAATTTTTTTGAGATTTATAGGTTAAAATTTAGGGTTCAATTTTTTATCACATTTTTTTTTTTATCATTATATGTGATATTTCAAATCTCTCCTTATGTTTTCATAGTGTTATTGTTGCGCAACATATATTTAGAGTTCCACACATATTTTATTATTATTTTTATTGGTTTTAGTTAATTGCAAAACATCGATTGATGTTCCTTTATAATTTATTTCTGTTATTCATTTTTATTTGATAAACCAATAAATTTAGAATTGATTTAAAATCAGAGGAATCTGTTTTATTTTTTGAAGTCCATTATGACAGGATCTTATATTATCGGTCATTCAATATTTTAAAATACTTAGAATCATGTGAAAAGTATCTTTTTTAAATTTTGTAATTTTTAACATGCTTATTAAAAATTATATTACAAATTATAAATTACAACTTTTTACCTATACAAAATATATAATTTAAATAAAAAAAATCATGAATTCTAATATGATTAGCCATTTTTTATTATTAAAATAAATTAATGTAAACATTGCCCTTGTACCTCTTTGCTCAATGTCAGGTATGAAATTGGTCACTTTTTGCTTCACGTATGCTTCTGAATGTTCAGGTGTTAGGCAAGTTCTTTGTGAACTCAAAAATATTTTTCATATGTGAGAAAATCTAAGTTGAACCAAATGCCGAAAGCAAAGCACAAGCAGTTTTTTTTTCAAAGAATTAAATCTTTCAGGTAATGATATCCAATAATTGAGAAAGATAGCCAACTTTTTTAGACAGTTCCCTTCAAGAGTTTTCTGCAAGTCTACAAATTTAGTTTTCAACAATTCTGATGACATTAATTTGATTAATTCCATTTCAAAACTGTTAATATCTATCCATTCAAAAAGAGATAAATCAAATGGAATCATCTTTAAATCAATTAAGTAAGGTTTGATAAGAAAAGAAAATATGGGTGTGTGTATTTGGAAGGTCTACATTGTTTGGAAAATTCTTCTCTGAGAGCTTCAATATATTTTTGAAGTTCAACTTTGTTAGTGTTAAATTGATTTGCATAGGCCTTTACATTTGAAAAGTATTTGTAGGTGTTAGTGGTAATATCACATCAAAATATATCTAATTTTGATGCAAATCCTTTCTAATATTCAAAAAGTTATAGTACTGTTTAACCCTTCCCTTGCAAATGCAAGATTAACTCATTCAGGTGTTAAGTTATATTGGTCAGAAACATCAATTTGCATCTTCATTATTTATTTCTGGATAATGTTATTCTTTTTTTTTCATTCTTTCAGACATGATACAAACCTCTTTAAGACATTACCTCGACTAAGAAAGGGAGGTCTATATATGTACTATTCATTTCTTGCAAAAGGGATTTAAATTGCCTATGTGTTAATGAAGAATGAGAAACTATGAAATTAATTATTTTAATGACAGTCTCCATTACAGAGCTCAAGCATTGTGATGAGATTTTTGCAACTAAATTTTCCTGGTATATAATGCAGTGGAAACTCTATATTTGATGTTCAATATGATTTTCAAGAAGTTTAACAAATCCCTTTTCCTTTCCGACCATTGCACATCTGGTATCAGTAGTAACACTAAATATTTTATTTATGTTGATTTTCTGATTTTCAAAATAATTAAAAAATGC
Organism: Epiperipatus broadwayi; assembly: GCA_028023455.1. NCBI lineage: Eukaryota > Metazoa > Onychophora > Udeonychophora > Euonychophora > Peripatidae > Epiperipatus > Epiperipatus broadwayi. The sequence goes on along the minus strand of JAQFVV010013594.1, from coordinate 86,555 downwards.
AATGAAAAATATTATGTTCCTTTGATATACCAGTAAGAGGAATCAAGCAACACAATTCTTCATAAATATGATTAAATCGTTATCACAATTAGTGTAACTATTACTAGGCGTGCCACATCATTTACATCAGTGCTTTCATCAACAGCAACACTGAATAAAACAGCTTGTTGTAAACTGGTTTTCTCTTTTGTTGTTACTTCTTTGGCCATGTCAGTTATTCTTTTTGAATTGATCTTGCAGAAGCTGGTATTTCTTGAATTCAAGACAGTATTGTTTGTTTATTTGGTAGATCCCTGAATAAGATTTCAGCATTTTTCAAAAACGTTTCTTTGATGAATTATCCATCTGTAAAATTTTTGCCTTTCAAAGCCACACAATGAGCAATTGTATAACTACATTTGGTGGCTTTATTTTAGTTTCCAATTATTTGACTAAAATAATTAGTTTGTTTCTTAAAGGCAGAAACAGCTCTTTTTATAGCTTCACTTTTCTCATCTGAGTTTTTAAACATGAACGCATGTTTAGTTTGATAATGTCTTTGTATACTTGAGGTATGACATACAATACTTTCACAGCATAATGTACACATAGCACAGTCTTTTTGTTGTACAAATTCATATTCATTTGTCCAAGAGTCTTAAAAAGAGTGAATATTATGTTTTTGTCTTTTGTGGGATATTTTGAGTATCTCTCAGTCACTATGTCATGAGAATCTCTTTTTTGAAAGAAGCGCCACCAATGAGCGCTGATTATTTACCATTCAACTACCGAAAATAGCTTTCCAGAATTGATAACATAATAAGCTTTTTATTTGGATTACGATCTCATTTTTTAATTTTATCAGAAGTAAAATGTGAATATGTATAATTTTTTTTCACTTGCAAATAAAAATCTCTTTTAAATGAAGTCAAGTGTATTATTTTCTGATAAATAATGATTTAATCGTAAATTCAATGTTAAATGTAAAAACAAAAAAGACGCTGAAATTAAAGTATATATTTTTGATTATTTCAATTTATTCAGAGTGCCATTGATAATCGTTTCTGTGCCAAACATGGCACGGTTGCCATAGGTTGCCGACCCCTGATCTAAGAGATGGTAATTCAGTAAACAACCAATGGAAATCTAGGGTATATTTTATACAATGTGATTGGGTACTGTAAAATGTGAAATTACCTAATAGAATTATTGATAATAAATTATTGTGGAGTATTTCATTTTAGAATATAAATGTATCGCACTCTACTGTAGGATACAATGAAATGTTTATATTATATTTAACGTTTTATTGAAATATGTATAAATTTGAGTAAAGATTTATTTTGTTTGAACATTTAAAATAGTGTATAGATTTAAAAAATGTTTTCCAAAACTGTACTTATAATATAAAATAGAATATCATTAAATATTAAGATAAATTTGAATTACTAAAAATAATATTAAATTAATAAACTATGTCGAATTTAGTTTTATTCAATTGTCAACTGCGTAGATGTCTCAAGTACACATCATTGTTTAGGGCAATGATATACGATTTCACTTCTTATTGCAGTTTGTTAATGTTTGGAGCGGTGATCAAGTTGGTTTTATTTCGTTTTAAATATTTTCTGAATAAATTAGATTTTAATATAGACTGTTTTTATTATAACGTAGTGGACAATTTAGATAATCATATGTGGGAAATATTATCAGTGCCTATTATGACCAAAGCCTGGATTAGATAATTTTACACGGGTTATTAGAGAGTCACTAATTATTATTGCATGCTTTTACTTAGTGACAAAGAATATAAATCTTGAGGGCATTTCTTTATGACGAATGTTGATTAAACAAATGTAGAGAGGTAGTGAAATAAAAAATCCATTATTATTGTGACAAAGTAGCTATCTCATGCTAGCCGATGGTGATCAGGTACAAGTGGTAATTATTACAAAATGTAAAATTAACTTAGGGCATAATTATGCTGAATGTAGGTTGTTATGGATGACGTTTCAATTCTTAGGCATAGTAAAACATCTTTTTATATTGTTAACCCATATTATTGTCTATAGTTCATTACAAAATGGCGATCCCGATTGAGCTAGATTTTATTCAGATAATTTTGATCATTGCCCCAGCATTGGCGGTTTAGCACGTTACAATATACAGTATATATTTGTATGCACTCAAACATTTACAGACTCTATATATGAATGCATCTACGTTATAATGTAACAATCTCAATGGAAATTTCTTTTTTTCATTGTGTTTATCAATTCTTCTGGGTGGCCTTTGGGCATTCCATCATCAGATTTTCAATTGGATGGACGGTTGAAGAGTGGAGTAGATTGAATCCTGTCCATTAAAGTATGGGGATTGGCTATTTTATATATATCTGAGCACTTATAGCATATATGTGTGGAGATGGTAATCTGGACCAACTGATGATTGCTGGTTTAGCATGAAATACGCATATTGGTGATTATTTATCTTTTCAACATATATATGTTCAAGTGTATCAGTGTTATGAGATAGTGTGGAGAGTGGTGGGTCGTGTGAAAGTCTGTGCTCATATACCCTATATATTACATATATAGTCACAGGTATATAATAAGCCTGTGTGTTTCAGTTATTTGTGATTTTGTATAACTTGTAGGGCTGCCCTGCTATTTGATTATTAATATTAACAGCTATTTTCCCCCCTAATTAAATGAAGCTTTATTTTTTTATCATACACAAGAAATGAATTTATTTTTACATATATAATTACTTCCCGTTTGAAACAGATACCAGATGAAATGTTTTGTAATATGTCTGCTTAGAGAAAATAATTTGGGAAAAGTCTTTTGATGACCCATTAAAGTTAATAGCGTAGTTCTAAAATTGAGATGTTAAATTGCATTCGATGATCGGCAAACAATCAAATCTTATCTTTAAGCAGATAAATTAGCATAGGCACTTCTATGAATTTATATAAATACTCGTGATTCGTGCATTATAAACTTTTCATTTGATATGTTTTAATATGAACGTGTTCGTATATATACTGGTTATAAAAATTATTATTCAGTTATTGACTTAAATTGAAAGATGATTAGGAGGGGGGGGGCGTTTAAAAAAAAGAAAATTCCTTCGCTTTTAAAATGATTTATTGTGTTCCATGTAACGAGAAACAATATCTTTTACTGCAGTCCAATTACTTCGTAACGTACACCCATTTAATTAAGCTAAATAATAATTTTCATTTTTAACAAAAAAAAAAATTAAAGTAATACTTAGAAAGTATAAATCAGAACTAATTATATATTTACGATACTCGCGCCACCTAATATAATTTTCAATGCAACCACGTGATGACCAATAATGAAAGAGTTATTCCTTAAATTATTAAATAAAACAATTAACTCAGATAAATACCATTATAGTTAAATTTTTGCAAATAGTTTATCATAAAAAAACATCGAAGTGTGATTTATTTTTACCTTTGAATTGTACATATTATATCGGCAAATAAAAATCGAGTTACATCTAAAAGTTCTGAAATGTTATAAATTTTTGTTTTTATCGTTGCGAAATATAAATTACCTTCGCGGTAGTCCAGTATTTACCTTACTTGTTCTTTGTGTTATTAACAAAAGAACTTGTATTCTAGTGTTATAAGATTTGCGATAGACCCTTTATCGCTTATCTTTCTACGAATCTACGTTAAGTACGATTTGTAGCGCTGGCAAATTTTGAAGTTTGTTTTTTTTTTAAAAACAAACCATTTATCAGTTGAATTTCAATTAGTACTCGTCTTGACATAAAAAAAGCTTTTTTACTTACAAATCAGGCCTAAAATCATGGCTTTTCCGTTCGTAATCAAATAACGCTATACGAGAGTAGAAATATTTCTTAATATACAAGTTAGGGTATTTATGCAGTTCATTCTAACTCTTCTATTCTTACTTACTTCGGTGATCGGGTGGGTCAGCAATATAAGATGGCACTGCGAGTTGTGGGTCGTGAAAAAGCTCGGTAGTTTATATAAATGTAAAGAACTCACAACTATTATAATAAAATAATTATTGTAATTATAGTTATAAAAATAAAAGAGCTTATTGATAACTAAAAGAAGACTGATTTCTCTTTGCTAAATAGAATAAATTCCTAAATGTCCAATTCATACATTTTTGTAACTGGATATTTTAATGTCTTTGTTTTCTAGTAGTTTAGGCGTACGATTTGCAGCGTATTAAAAGGGTTTGATTCTATTAACATTTCCATAGGGAATAAAATTTTGGACCACAACGATAGAATATTGCTAATCTGAAAAATATTTATTAAAATGCAACATCAGTGAATAGATTACAGAATAATACTAAGAAGATTAATATTGATAAAAATATGTCTGTCGTTCTGAAATGTGTGTAATGTTATAAATAATAGATGTACATATGTATATAATATTAATTATGAAAATAAAGTTTTATTATAGAAAATAATTACCGCACAACATTTACGTAATTATTCACTTTAACAAAGGTAACCCGAAATTAGCATGGATTGAACTTTAATTACTTATGCAAATTAACTATATATAACTCACTAAAAAAAGCAGCGGCACACAAAGCAAGTATGTATGTAAAAGCTTGGGATATCAGATATAGATTTTTTTATTTTCAAATAATGTGAATACAGAAAGATGTTTATATTAGAGACTGTTTCCATTAAACATTAATAATTAATTTTTTAATTGCTCTTTACTCAAAAAAGTGAAGCTTAGTGTTATTAGAAAAGAATTATAGCTAAGCACTTTCAGAGAACTTAAGTCTCCATATTCATAGCCTATTTTGGGAGTGTCGGCTTACATTAAGATTTTAAGTGAAGTTTAGTGGTAATTTATGCGAAATTTATGCAAAGGAGTCAGCAAATATTTTATAATATTTCCTAGCAATTGATGGTATGAAAGATAGCAGCATTCTTGGTTTATTGTTTCTAACCATGTCAGTTTGTAGCTTCACTTTTTGTGTAAAGTGCAATTTAATATTCAAAAAGTTATAGTACTGTTTGACCCTTTCTTTGCAAATGTAATATTAAATCATTCAGGTGTTAAGTTATATTGGTCAGAAACATCAATTTGCATCTTCATTATTTATTTCTGGATAATGTTATTCTTTTTTTTTCATTCTTTCAGACATGATACAAACCTCTTCAAGACATTACCTCGACTAAGAAAGGGAGGTCTATATATGTACTATTCATTTCTTGCAAAAGGGATTTAAATTGCTTATGTGTTAATGAAGAATGAGAAACTATGAAATTAATTATTTTAATGACAGTCTCCATTACAGAGCTCAAGTATTGTGATGAGATATTTGCAACTAAATTTTTCTGGTGTATAATGCAGTGGAAACTCAATATTTGATGTTTAATATGATTTTCAAGAATTTTAACAAATCCCTTTTCCTTTCCGACCATTCCATGTCTGGCATCAGTAGTAACACTAAACATTTTATTTATGTTGATTTTTTTATTTTCAAAATAATTAAAAAATGCAATGAAAAATATTATGTTCCTTTGATATACCAGTAAGAGGAATCAAGCAACACAATCCTTCATAAATATGATTAAATCGTTATCACAATTAGTGTAACTATTACTAGGCATGCCACATCATTTACATCAGTGCTTTCATCAACAGCAACACTGAATAAAACAGCTTGTTGTAAACTGGTTTTCTCTTTTGTTGTTACTTCTTTGGCCATGTCAGTTATTCTTTTTGAATTGATCTTGCAGAAGCTGGTATTTCTTGAATTCGAGACAGTATTGTTTGTTTATTTGGTAGATCACTGAATAAGATTTCGGCATTTTTCAAAAACGTTTCTTTGATGAATTATCCATCTGTAAAATTTTTGCCTTTCAAAGCCACACAATGAGCAATTGTATAACTACATTTGGTGGCTTTATTTTAGTTTCCAATTATTTGACTAAAATAATTAGTTTGTTTCTTAAAGGCAGAAACAGCTCTTTTTATAGCTTCACTTTTCTCATCTGAGTTTTTAAACATGAACGCATGTTTAGTTTGATAATGTCTTTGTATACTTGAGGTATGACATACAATACTTTCACAGCATAATGTACACATAGCACAGTCTTTTTGTTGTACAAATTCATATTCATTTGTCCAAGAGTCTTAAAAAGAGTGAATATTATGTTTTTGTCTTTTGTGGGATATTTTGAGTATCTCTCAGTCACTATGTCATGAGAATCTCTTTTTTGAAAGAAGCGCCACCAATGAGCGCTGATTATTTACCATTCAACTACCGAAAATAGCTTTCCAGAATTGATAACATAATAAGCTTTTTATTTGGATTACGATCTCATTTTTTAATTTATCAGAAGTAAAATGTGAATATATATAATTTTTTTTCACTTTCAAAGAAAAATATCTTTTAAATGAAGTCAAGTGTATTATTTTCTGATAAATAATGATTTAATCGTAAATTCAATGTTGAATGTAAAAACAAAAAAGACGCTGAAATTAAAGTATATATTTTTTTATTATTTCAATTTATTCAGAGTGCCATTGATAATTGTTTCTGTGCCAAACATGGCACGGTTACCATAGGTTGCCGACCCCTGATCTAAAAGATGGTAATTCAGTAAACAACCAATGGAAACCTAGGGTATATATTATACAATGTGATTGGGTACTGTAAAATGTGAAATTACCTAATAGAATTATTGATAATAAATTATTGTGGAGTATTTCATTTTAGAATATAAATGTATCGCACTCTACTGTAGGATACAATGAAATGTTTATATTATATTTAACGTTTTATTGAAATAGGTATAAATTTGAGTAAAGATTTATTTTGTTTGAACATTTAAAATAGTGTATAGATTTAAAAAATGTTTTCCAAAACTGTACTTATAATTATTTAGAAACTAATCTATTTAAATAAAATAGAATATAATTAAATATTAAGATAAATTTGAATTACTAAAAATAATATTAAATTAATAAACTATGTCGAATTTAGTTTTATTCAATTGTCAATTGAGTAGATGTCTCAAGCACCCATCATTGTTTAGGGCAATGATATACGATTTCACTTCTTATTGCAGTTTACTTTGTGTGATAAATTTGTTAATGTTTGGAGTGGTGATCTAGTTGGTTTTATTTCATTTTAAATATTTTCTGGATAAATTAGATTTTAATATAGACTGTTAGTAGTATTTTATTATATCGTAGTGGACAATTTAGATAATCATATGTGGGAAATATTATCAGTGCCTAATATGACCAAAGCCTGGATTAGATAATTTTACACATGTTATTACAGAGTCACTAATTATTAATGCATGCTTTTGCTTAGTGACAAAGAATATAAATCTTGAGGGCATTTCTTTATGACGAATGTTGATTAAACAAATGTAAAGAGGTAGTGAAATAGAAAATCCATTATTATTGTGACAAAGTAGCTATCTCATGCTAGCCGATCAGGTACAAGTGGTAATTATTACAAAATGCTAAATCAATTTAGGGCATAATTATGCTGAATGTAGATTGTTATGGATAACGTTTCAATTCTTAGGCATAGTAAAACATTTTTATATTATTATCCCATATTATTCTCTATAGTTCATTACAAAATGGCGATCCCGATTCAGCTAGATTTTATTCAGGTTATTTTGATCATTGCCCCAGCATTGGCCGTTTAGCACGTTACAATATACAGTATATATTTGTATGCACTCAAACATTTACAGACTCTATATATGAATGCATCTACGTTATAATGTAACAATCTCAATGGAAATTTCTTTTTTTTCATTGTGTTTATCAATCCTTCTGGGTGGCCTTTGGGCATTCCATCATCAGATTTTCAATTGGATGGACGGTTGAAGAGTTGAAGTGTGGAGTAGATTAAAGCCTGTCCATTAAAATATGAGGATTGGCTATTTTATATATATATCTGAGCACTTATAGCATATATGTGTGGAGATGGTAATCTGGACCAACTGATGATTGCTGGTTTAGCATGAAATACGTTTATTGGTGATTATTTATCTTTTCAACATATATGTGTTCAAGTGAATCAGTGTTATGAGAGTGTGGAGAGTGGTGGGTCGTGTGAAAGTCTGTGCTCATATACCCTACATATATAATAATGTGTGTTTCAGTTATTTGTGATTTTGTATAACTTGTAGGGCTGCCCTGCTATTTGATTATTAATATTAACAGCTACCCCCCCCCAATTAAATGAAACTTTAATTATTATTTTTTATCATACACAAGAAATGAATTTATTTTTACACATATAATTACTTCCCGTTTGAAACAGATATCAGATGAAATGTTTTGTAATAGGTCTGTTTAGAGAAAATAATTTGGGGATAGTCTTTTGATGACCTATTAAAGTTAATAGCGTAGTTCTAAAATTGAGATGTTAAATTGCATTCGATGATCGGCAAACAATCAAATCTTATCTTTAAGCAGATAAATTAGCATAGGCACTTCTATGAATTTATATAAATACTCGTGTTTCGTGCATTATAAACTTTTCATTTGATATGTTTTAATATAAACGTGTTCGTATGTATACTGGTTATAAAAATTATTATTATTCGGTTATTGACTTAAATTGAAAGATGATTAGGAGGGGGGGGGCGTTTAAAAAAAAGAAAACTCATTCGCTTTTCAAATGATTTATTGTGTTCTATGTAATGAGAAACAATATCTTTTACTGCAGTCCAATTACTTCGTAACGTACATCCATTTAATTAAGCTAAATAATAATTTTCATTTTTAACAAAAAAGTTTTTAAAAAAAAATTAAATACTTAGAAAGTATAAATCACAACTAATTATATATTTACGATACTCGCGCCACCTAATATAATTTTCAATGCAACCACGTGATGACCAATAATGAAAGAGTTATTCCTTAAATTATTAAATAAAGCAATTAACTCAGATAAATAGCATTATAGTTGAATTTTTGCAAATAGTTTATCACAACAAAACATCGAAGTGTGAATTATTTTTACCTTTGAATTGTACATATTATATCGGCAAATATTTTGTTCTTCGCTTTCAAATATCGAGTTACATCTAAAAGTTCTGGTATTTTTACCAAATTTTTGTTTTTATCGTTGCGAAATGTAAATTACCTTTGCTACTCGTTCTTTATGTTATTAACAAAAGAACTTGTATTCTAGTGTTATAAGATTTGCGATATAACCTTTATCGCTTATCTTTCTACGAATCTACGTTAAGTACGATTTGTAGCGCTGGAAAATTTTTAAGTTTGTTTTCAATTATTACTTGTTGACTTGACATAAGAAAACTTTTTTACTTACAAATCAGGCCTGAAATCATTGATCGGTTGAACCAAATATATCAGCTTCAAAAATTCTATAACCACAAAACAAAAGCTAAACATCCATTTGCCATGTAGAAAGTGTTGTTTCATTGCATTTTGTGCTGGGAGAAAATAACCTTGTTTCAGTCTATTTGCCACCTATAGCTTAGAACAGTAGAAAGGCTCATGGCTTTTCCGTTCGTAATCAAATAGCACTATACGAGAGTAGAAATATTTTTTAATATACAAGTTAGAGTATTTATGCAGTTCATTCTAACCCTTCTCTTCTTACATACTTCGGTGATTGGGTGGGTCAGCAATATAAGATGGCACTGAGAGTTGTGGGTCGTGAAAAAGCTCGGTAGTTTATATAAATTTAAAGAACTCATAACTATTATAATAAAATAATCCTTGTAATTATAGTTATAATTATAAAAATAAAAGAGCTTATTGGTAACTAAAAGAAGACTGATTTCTCTTTGCTAAATAAAATAAATTCCTAAATGTCCAATTCATACATTTTTGTAACTAGATACTTTAATGTCTTTGTTTTCTCGTAGTTTAGGCGTGCGATTTGCAGATTATTAAAAGGCTTGATTCTATTAACATTTCCATAGGTGATAAAATTTTGGATCACAACGATAGAATATTGCTAATCTGAAAAATATTTATTAAAATGCAACATCAATGAATAGATTACAGAATAATACTAAGAAGATTAATATTGATAAAAATATGTCTGTCATTCTGAAATGTGTGTAATGTTATAAATAATAGATGTACATATGTATATAATATTAATAATGAGAATAAAGTTTTATTATAGAAAATAATTACCGCACAACATTTACATAATTATTCACTTTAACAAAGGTAACCCGAAATTAGCATGGATTGAACTTTAATTACTTATGCAAATAAACTATATATATATAGAACTCACACACTAAAAAAACCAGCGGCACACAAAGCAATTATGTATGTAAAAGCTTGGAATATCAGATATAGATTTTTTTATTTTCAAATAACGTGAATACAGAAAGATGTTTATATTAGAGACTGTTTCCATTAAATATTAATAATTAATTTTTTAAATTGTGCTTTACGCAAAAAAGTGAAGCTTAGTATTATTAGAAAAGAATTATAGCTAAGCGCTTTCAGAGAATTTAAGTCTCCATATCCATAGCCTATTTTGGGAATGTCGGCTTACATTGAGATTTTAAGCGAAGTTTAATGGTAATTTAGGCGAAATTTATGCAAAGTTTTCTTTCATAAAGACCATTTTTTGGAGATTGCAAAGCACGATTCTTTTCAGTTTATTGCATAATTGTCATTTGCAATAAAGCATGCCTTCTTTATCTTTCGTTTCATATCATTACGTTCAGTGCCCTTGCCATGGTGGGTTTGAACATATGGCCTATCGTTTTTTTGTTGCTCAAAGAATATGGATTTGTTTTCAGTATTATTTAGAGCTCTTCTGTATAAATAATGATATTGAGATGGTCTGGTGGTGATGTTGGCATGGGTCTCTCCGTAATATGCTGCTCTACATCCATTGGTTGGGAATGAAATTTTATAAACTGCTTGGGCTATTTGATCAGAAGGTATTTTGTCTTTGGTATTGTTTATCATTCTGTTTGTTGAAGGTGGGGTGTGGAATCCTAATTCGAAGGAGTCAGCAAATATTTTATAACATTTCCTAGCAATTGATGGTATGAAAGATAGCAGCATTTTTGGTTTATTGTTTCTAACCATGTCAGTTTGTAGCTTTACTTTTTTGCATAAAGTTCAATTTAAAACTTACCACTCAAAGGTGAAGTAAAAAACAAGGATTTTATTAATAATTAATTTGCATACATATATATATATTATTTATTATGACTTTAATAAACCTACATTAATATCTATATTTTATTTTTCATTTATTTATTTAATCATGATGTCGATGGTATGCACATATCATCAGGTTATATAGCAGATACTTGCAGTCAACAGGCAAGCTGAAGTTTACAGTAGATTGTTTACAGGCATCAGTAATTAACCGAATTAAGAGAATCTGTAAATTAATACAAATTTACTGTGAGTGATTAGCATGTTATACTGAATCAAATTCTGACAATGACATTCTACACAGGCATTGATGACACAGCAAATTAGTGTTTGTATATGGAGTACATAGAGAAATATATGTTCATCAATAAGATATAGGATGACAGCTTACAGATAGTGATGCTAATGAGATTGGTGAGCAAATATGTTCTGGTAAGAGCAAAAAGGTTGTGTAAACTAAAGCCTCCAGTAGAGGTAGCATATCTTGAGCTAAAGAACAATTAAATTCATATTCAAATCAGCAATAACTAAATGTGTGTCATATCTACATTTTATAAGTTGGAGACAAACACTGAATGAGAAGTATCAGTGATATGATATAGCACGGCATAAATTAGCAAACATTGTGTAATTAGTGTTGAATTGAACAATATATTTGTTGATCAATAACTATGAGGAATGACTAACAATAAGATACATTAAGATCACAGTGAAGTAGCTTTGGCATATAAACAGGTGATGGATAAATGGATAACATAAGAGTTAGTCATAAAAGAAGTTGCAGAATTCCAAAATAATATGTTGCATCACATAAAATGATAAATAAAGCTGACTTTCAGACCATAAACTATCTAAGCCCAACAGTCTTTTGTATTCTACTGTTGTGATGAGAAGGGACATTTAAAGAAGTCTTGTAAATATAAAAGTTGTAAATGCCACATGAGCAGGAAAACTGGACATTTAAAATGTGTTTGTGACACAAAAGATTAAGTTCAAAAAAGGAAGCTACAAGTGGACTTCAAATCGCAGAAAGAAAAGATCAATAGTAAAATTGAAGTAAAAACTATAAACAATGTAGATAATAAACACATTTCTTTAAATGTACAAATTCTCAAGCAAAATTCAATAAGGAAATTGACATTCATATGGGATTGTATTTAATTTTGCTAAAACATTGGACAAAATAAAGAGTGTCATGGTGGAAAAAGCAGAGATTATAGTCATGGATGTGAATAGGATTGACATATAAGGTAAAGTAATGGTATTATTTACTGCTGTTGCATATTGTGAAAAGTGACCTTACTCCTATCTTAAAAAGAAATTGTTTCAGATGCTAAGAATTTGAGAAAAGAAGGTTGTTTTCTCTTAGCATGTTGAAACCGTTTGAGGGTGTAATTTCTATGCAAATGCACAGAAATATGCTGTTTAAGTGGCCATGATGCTATATAACGTTTTATTCCATTGATTAAGCATAGAAATAGTCCATTTACTTGTCTCCAGCACCTATTTCTATGCTACAGCACAGAAATAGGATGTTTATTCTGCCACAGAGGACGCCGCCACTTACAGTGAAATTTGTGTTACGCAATTTATACAAACAATCCCATTTTAAATTTAACTATGGTATCTATTTCTATGCTACAGCACAGCAATAGGATGTATTATTCTTCCAGAGTTTACATGAACAATCCCATTATTAACATTTCGGATACAGGTATTTACAGCACAGAAGTAGGATGTTCATTCTGCCGCAGCAGCCACTGACTTCTTAGGATGAACTTTGTGTTACACAGTTTCTGTGAACAATTCCATTTTAAATTTCGCTATGGTATTTTATGAGGGTGTCTGTAATTGAGACTGTCAAAAGTCTTCAAATTTGCATTCCCAAGTCATTATTTTCCAAATCCAATTATGTGTATGAAGTAATAAAAATTGTGAAAACTTTGCCCCACTTCTCTAGATAAGGGTGACACTTTAATCAATTGTCAAAGGGGAGGTGTAAACATGATTTTTAGGAAATCACGCTAAAATTCACATTTGCATGAGATAATTGTGAAACCAATCGAAAATACCGGCTTTATTTTTGGCCATGATGTTGTTTTGAAAAAAATTCTTTCTTTTTATTCTTATTAAAATTACAAATTATACTGGTGTGGCCACGATGTTGTTTTGGGGAAATCATTTCTTTTTATTCTTGTTAAAATTAACAATTTTATTTGCGTGGCCACAACGTTTTTGTTTTGGAGAAATTATTTATTTTTCTTCATGTTAAAATTTGATTTGCATCACCATGATATTGTTTTTATTTGTTTTTATTCTTGTTAAAATTACAAATTGCATTTTAGAAAAATTAAAATTAAAAAAAAAAAAAGACTTATTTTTTATTTTTTTTAGATAAATTTCATTATTTATGATTTTATTGTAAATCCAAAAAAGGTATTATAAAGATGGGGGAAAAAAGAACAACATCCCGGTAACATTATAATTCTGTTTGTTTACATAGAAATTACACCCTCAAGCAGTTTCAACATGCTAAGAGAAAACAACCGAAAAGAATATAGAGATTTACAATATTTCAAGTAGTGGACAAATACAAGAAATAGCAAACAGTAAGGACATAAATAGCCAGATTGTATAGACTGTCAAGTGTTGAAAAGACTGCCAGTCTTCTGCTGTGACACTCCCTAAAAAGGTAGAGCCTAGGATTAAAGCAAATAAACATGGGATGTGCAATATAGACCACACTGGTCTATTTAATGTAAATATATTTCTGATAGTGATAGACCTTTACTGAAACTAGATAGAATATAATAAAATGTAATAGTATGGTGGAAAACACAAATGAAATTTTTACATATCATGGTTACCCTGAAATTATTGTTTCAGATCATGAAACTGTTTTTGCATCAAATTTGTTTAAAAAACATTTTAAAAATTTAAGGAAATCACAATGTGTTAATGTACCCAGAATCTAAAGGTCTGGCAGAGAAAGCTGTACAATATTCGAAACAGTTGCTAAAGTAAACTTTGAATACTGGTTTTAACATAGCTGTAACCAATGCTATTCTCCATCAACATTTCACTCCATGTACATCAGCTAAAAAACAGCAGTTCAGATGTTATTCATCAAAAATGCCAAACCCATCTGTCTGTACTAATGTCTAATAATAACACATCGAGATGAATTGACTTGCATTAAGAAAGTTATAACATCGGTGACATCAGCTGACTACACATGTTGGAAAAATATAACCATCATTTTTTCACTATAATTAAGAATAAGGAGACACATAAATCATTTGAAAGTTTGCTATCCATAATCATTAGAAAAACCTAGTATTAGTACTAATTCAAACTCAAATAATACTATTTTAATAAAAGAAGATGATAAAATATGGATATAATACAAGAGCTGCCATCTCATATATGTATATCTACATATATTTTATTTCATTAAAAGTGCATCCTTATTAGATTATTTTAAAATCTAATTTTTGAATTCTTTTTTTTTTTTTTTTTTTTTTAGTAATTTTTATTTATCTAGAAGAAATTAGAACTTCTTCATTTTAACCATTTGTTTAAATCCATTAAAAATCAAAATAAAATTAGATCTTGTGATTTCTTTTTACTAAAAGTTTTTTGTTTTAAATAGTAATTCCTGGAAAGACATGGGTTGGAGGAAGAAAAAACATACAGATTTTTACAATTAACTCTATTGTTGAAATTCGTGATACTAAAAGTACTTGTAATTAAATATATTACTGGAGTTGATCTATTACGCTAATTGAACCAGAACTTTTCTATTAATTGAAAAGGCAATGACCATAAAAGATAGAAATTAGAGTGTTAAAATGTATCAAAATAAAATGCTAGGTGTGAATCCTGTTTGTATAAAAAACATAAATTATGGAGTTTGCTTTTGTCTACTTACTTGGATTTATATATTGTTAGATTATTTTGGAAGCACCTTGGAGATAGATTGAAAAATATAATATTAATCACTGCTAAGAAAATGTTCTCCAGCTAAAGGACATTGAAAACTTTATTTACAGAGAGATATGTCTCACAGCCACACCTTGAACCATCTGGAGCAATTGTCAAGCAAGGGAAGAAGGTATTTAATAAGCTAGCCCAGGATATCTGAAAGCCAATAGACCAAACAGAGGATTCACACCAGCAGATTTAAGAAAAATCAAATAAGAACATTGGGTGCTGATTTAGTATGTGCTCATGGCCACCATTTTCAATTATAAGAACCACCCAAAAACACGCTGACACATCCAACCAATAAATGACATTGATCAAAATCACCATTTTCATAAAAAAAAAATCCAATTTTCGTAAAAAAAAAAAAAAGACAACCCATAAAATAAATTTTTGTAGCTATAAGAAATGTTATAGGGTGATTAAAATATTAAAGCACATTCACCATTTTCATTTTAAAAAAAACAATTTTTGTAGTTATAAAAAATGTAATCACATGATTAAAATATTAAAACACAAAATCACCATTTTCATAAAAAAAAACAACCAAAAAACCCAATTTTCATAGTTATAAGAAATGAAATCATGATTAAAATATTAAAACACAAAGTTCACCATTTTCATTGTGATCCGACCATCCATTACAAAATCACCATTTTCATAAAAAAACAACAACTTTATTTTAGTCTTTTTAATTAATATCTATCTTTAATCTTGTATTCATATTTTCATTCGATAATTCTTGCAATATTTCCTGAAACTCTTAATCATTAATACTTTCAAAAATAGTTATATCATCTGAAAAATCTAGATGACTGAATTAACCTACATTTACTTTTACTGCCTTAGCTTCCCATTTTAATTCACAAAATACTTTGTAAAATTATTATAAAAAATTTTGAGCTGTTGAATGTGTTGTGCACCACAAGGGTATATTTATACCAGATGGAGTGCAATTAAATATACAAACAACACAAATAAAATAAATGAGGGTTTATTGTATTCATAATAAAATGTATACATATTGTAACGGTCATATTTGTACACTCATGCAACAAAATCCAGAATTTTGGCAAATTCCTCAAAGCTGATCTAGATGAGGGGTGGACATCTCGAATCAGATCACACCTCAGCTCCTTCACCAATGCTCCGTGATTTACTACCCTATGAATGACATATTTGGCTACACTTGGACTACTTTTATTCACATGCCGGCAGTAGCAAAGAGTGGAAGAAAAGACTCATGGACAAATTTACTCTTATAGCTATGACTCAATTAAACAGACATCTATAGCTTATGAGATAACTACCAACCCAGAATGACAATGCCTAGTTACATAATTCCCCTAAATAAACTAGAATTAATGATTTGAATGGATTGAAACGAACTATGAAAAAATATGTTAAACAATATTATATTTTATATCTTTAATAAAATAAATCAATTATTAAGACAGCTATCTCTCTGTGGATTGGAATTCACCACAGGTGTTACAATTAGATGAGTAAGTGAGTTATAGAATCTCATCTTATGCACTGGACAATTAAATCTGAACTTATTCCTTTAACAACTGTATTACATTATAATCTATGGTTTTAATTATGCCTAATTCATGCTATGAGATGCCTATAAGGTTTGTGATCAGTTAACTTGCAAGAGAGACAATTAGTAATTATAATTACTCTAAGTACTTCAAAGCTAGACTAAATTAGCTCTCTATACAGATTATTATTACATAACTAGATCGTGCATTCAAATCAAAGTTGGAATTTGTTAATATTAATGGCGAAATGAACTGGGATCTACTATAGTAAAATTTCTGATACTATTGTGCTATATTAACCAAAATAAAATGGTGTCTCAAATGTGTGTTTACTCATGGAATCTATCAACTCAAGGATCGGTTCCTGCGAACTGTATGACTGTTTCTGTTTGTTGGTCTGATTATCTTGAAACATGAACAATCTGGACCCTCATGTTCAAGTTCTAAGGAAAGCTATCAGAACAAGAATATTGAATGGCCTTAAATCAAATTACATATAATACAATATATATATATATATATATATATAGCAAAGTGCATATGCACTGATGTGTGCTTTATAAAAAACACTAGTTGGATGACTTGAATACAATGTGTCAACCAACCTACAACAAGTCATATCCTAAATTCATGATTTCAATGACACATTTGGATGTGTCAGATGTTACTAAATCAGGAATGGCATATAACAAAGTGAGCGCATCTCACTACTGTCAAACCTAGGCCTTCAAATAGGATGCTAAAGATGTCACAATAAAATGCCCAGTTCCAGGTTACATCTACTTTTAAATATACTAACTTAATTTACTAACAATATTTCAATGTAACCTAGACCAGTGCATATTCATTACATCTCCCTTTTTAGGCCCCATTACACCACAGAATTCAAACTCAGGGAGTTCTTGCAGTCAGCTCTCTTCAGGGATTGACCTACTCAATTATAAACCAAATATGCCTATATATAAGCATAGATATAAAAAAATACTGATGATCAATTATTTACAAGAGCAACACATAACGATGATGATGATCATCAAACCTTTAATGGTGTAAATGCATAATGTGATGATGATGATCAAACATCTAGTGGTATCAATGCACAATGATGATGGTGATGCTCAAACAGAGATCAGATTGGTTTCAACAACTAAATTTATTAAGAACATATAAAATAAATATTTACAAACAAAAAATAATAAAATAGATAAATATTTGGTTATCAAGAATGATTTTTCTATCATCTTGATAGTTTCATACAACAGAAACAAAATAATTTGAAGTATATTATATACAAAATAATACTATATAATTCATTAAATATATGCATAAAACAAAAAAAAAGAAAAAAACAATGAGAGTTCACTACTTATAAAACTACATGTAATTACTAGAATGATATTTTTAGGCTAGAGTAAATACATTTATAACTTTTTTTTAACTAATATATATATATAGCCCCACTTCCATCTATAAGTGTGTAAGTCATAGTAGAAATTAATGATAGATACAAAGAAAGACCTTTTACTCAGTGGGTTAATTGTGCATTCGGAAATAAAACAAAATTACAAGTAAATATTATTAAAACTGATTAGTAATAAAAAAAAATTTGTTGTCCTAAAGTTTTGCCCTCAATGCTAAATATATAAAAACCTTACTTGAGTTGAGGTCACCTTGATGGATTAATGTTGAATTCTAGAGGAATCTGAAATTTACTTTTATTAAAAAAATAATACACATTAATTGAAGAGGATTCCCTTTTTTAATTTACATCAACATGATATTTATCCAACCATTGCTTCCACTTTTAAGTTGCAGGTGATCGAATTTGAAAATTGACTCTTAAATACACAATTAAAAAAAATTACAATATATAAATGGTTCTAGTAAACTATTAACTGTGCAGCCTTTGGTGGCGCTGTTTCTAGTTAAAAACAGAGCGTTATAACATTACCGGGCTGCTAGATTTTTTTTATCTAATATATCGTATTTTGACATACGGCTGTAATTTTTTTTTTTAATATTTAATATATTGTTGTTTATTTTGGACATAATTATTTATTTATTTTTGGTTTTCATTTGATAAATTTAAAACTATAATGGACAGTTTGATTTTTTTTTTGGATCTCAAAAGTGCATAATTTTTGACATACGCCTTTATTGGGGAGGGGGGGGATTTCCATTCTAAATCTACTGTTTCTTTTTTAGAGACGTCTTTCATTTTTTTGTTTTGGATTCGATACATTTCAAAGTAATAAGGGACAGTTTTAACTTTTTTTTGAAATATCTTGTTGTTATTTAAAATTAGAATCGACACTTTCTTTTTGAATTATGTTAAAAATGAGGGGGTTTGCTGTTGATTGATTTAGCAAAAAAAATTCAAACCTGTCCGACAAACTCCACCTCAGAGTCCATATTTGCTTATAAATGAAAAGAATTGTTTGGTATTTTATCTTACATTTATAAATACTACGGGGGGGGGGGGGTTTGGACGGCGTGTTTTGATTTTTTTGTTTTTTTTAATAATAACAAATAAAACGGGAGTTTTGATTTTTTTGTTTTTTTTAATAATAATAAATAAAATGGGACTTCTTTTTTCTCTTAGATTTATAAATATGGGTGTTGGTGGCGGGTTTTGATTTTTTTGCTTTTTTTAATAATAACAAATAAAACGTCCAAAACAAAAACCCAAAAAGTCAATCGCGGTATTGTTTTTTTAGCGCAAAAAATATGTATGTTAACCGGTTTTGTTACATTCTGTGGATTTATTTATTTATCTTTTTTAAGAGTCGTACAAGTTTGTTAAAGATTTTTTGTTTTCATAACAAATAAAACGTCGGTATTTTTATTCTTTTTTAACAACAAAAATTAGCTCGGGTTCATTTTTAAAATCTACTTAACGTGCTGTTTATTGATTTAAAACAACAACAACAAAAAACCTCTTTTTGCTTCTAAACGGAACGAATAGGTATGTCAAAAGAAGAAGTATTTTTTTAAAAAAAAAATCAATCAATCAAGAGATGTCCAACAAACTACGCCGCCCCTTTTTAACACTGTCATTCTGGGTGTTAATTACATGATTTACAGATAAAAATAATCGCAAACAAAACACAAATTCTTTCCAGAAAATAAATTTATTAACCACATATGACTGAACTAAATCAACTGTAACGAATGGCAGGATGTTTTGGGCTTGTAAAAATGCAACTGCCTCACTTTCTCTGTTTGGGATTCCCACAAATATAATAACGTGGTAGACATTTTGTTCTTCTTTTTCAACTCTCGTCCGAGTCACGACAGAAACGGTATATTTCGCAAACAACTCCAATCGTCTGCCAGAGAGCTTGAGAAATTTTATTTTGTCTTTTTTGACCTCCAAAAAAGCCAAAATTAGCCAAAAAAATTTTTTTTGACAAATATCAATAATACGCTGAAAATTACTAGTACGCAAAAATCTTTCAGTTGGGAAATACAGAAAATCATAAACATCAACAAATAAACACTTGAAAAAGATGACAATGCTCACACTCTCATCTTAAATTCTAGCGAGAATACAAATTCTGTCAATGTGCATAGGAATTCAACCCGCAATGAAATCAACGGCAAACTATACGATCATAGTATTGTTAGTAGACGTAGTGTTATTGAACGTGGAAGAATTGGCCACATATTATAACCACTACATACGATCTACTCATATATTAATGATCACTCGTATATTAGCCATAGTTTCGGCCATGAAAGTGGTATAATTCTGTGTTTTTACACAGAAACAGCGCCACCAAAGGCTGCACAGTTAATAGTTTACTAGAACCATATAAATTTTCAAATAAAAAATGACAACAGAAAAAAAAAATAATTCTGTGAATCAAAATAACATATATTTATCTTGAGTAAATCAAGCATTTTCTCTCTACAGTTAAGAGTTTATAAATATAAATGTCAATCTCCATGTATAGTGTTCCTGTTTACCAACTCTATTAGTATTCATACAGTTCATGCTGCTTGGTTAAAACAAACACATCCAAATTATTTCTCCTGAACGTATATAAATCCATGGAAGATTGCTGTACACCAATGTTCTATAAGACAGACATCTTGATGGAAAATTTTATAATTTCATAATTCCATAATTAAATAATGACATAGAAGTTAGTTTTGAAAAGTCCCACAGCATTGGCTTGTTACCCCCAAATACATCATAATGTTTCCTTTATTATAAATTATTAATTATAATAAGGTTTAAATACATATAAAAATAGCTTTTAAAGACAATAGTTAATTTTTAGTAGTTTCAGATTTCCTTTCTATTATTTCTATTATAACGAATTTTAGCTTGCAAAATAAATTAAGTCACTAGTTCATTTTTGCTAATTATAAATTATAGTTTAACTTCTTGAAACTACAAATACTAAAATTTTACTATTTTTTTAAATGCCAAAAAGTTTTTTTTTTTTCTTAAAAGAAATAAAAACTTAAGTTTTTTGCTGTCAGTTCAATTCCAGATTTTTCAAGACCAGAATGCTCCTGCTGTTGGTTCAATTGTAGATTTTTCCAGTAAAGAGAAATGCTGCTAGATTGTCATGTGCTTGCTAAAAACCTATTGTTACAACTTAATAAAAAAAAATCAAATTATAAAATAGTATTATTTTTATTTAATTTTCACTATTCCAAACTCAATCATTTATCAACAATTTTGACCTCATATAATTTTTTATCTTTTATTATGTCCATTCTACAAGTCAATCAATTAGTATTTTTAGTTAATGAAATTAAATGAATAAAAGAAAAGCAATTAATTTCTACCAATAGATGAACAGATTACTTTATATGCATATATATTTCATGTATATAGCAAATTTGTTTGCTTTCTTACCATAGAGAAAAAAAAATAAGAATCTGTATGTTTATATATGGATATACTAAATATGTATAAGCAAATATATAAGATATTTTTATTTGCCTACCACTTGGTCTGAATTCATAACATTGTAAAAGAAATTGAAACAGGTATGAAGGCTAGTTGTAAGCCATTTCTTACAACATATATATAAAACATTTGCTTCACTCAATTGAATAATAACTTGTAGTTTGTTAGGATTAAATATAGTAAAATAAATCAAATTTGGAAAGTCTAAAGAGTTTTTTTTAACTTACAAAGAAAAAGTTGTATAGCCATAGTTTTATTTCTTCACTATTTGTAACCTTTTAAAATTTCTGTGAAAATTAATAAATGTATTTATAGTTATTAGAATTTAGCTTTTGTTTTTCTATATATGATTTTCTTATGTCCTGAATTCTTTATTACATGACAGAAATCTTGGTAAATTAGATAACCAATTTTTATACAGATTCCAAAATATAAAGTTAATCATGCAAATATTGCATAAGTGATATATATATTCGAAAATTGAAATTTATTGAAAGAATTGAATGTTATTTAATTTAATTTTGAACTTATCATTCATTGGGACTGCATATTATTTATTTATTTCAAACAAAGAACACATTATTTTAAAATTTGATTATTTTTATTGATTGTGCTGTTGATGTATAGTTGAAAGATATAAAAGATACTCTTTCTTTCTAATTATTTGAGCATCATTCTGGATAAAAGACTTTATTTTTCCAAATTTATATATCTTTAATACAATTTATTGAGTAGATTAAACACTTCTTTAATTAATTAATTATTATTATTGTTATGATATATTAGAATACATTAGCTTATAAGAGAAGTGTATGTCTTCTTTAGTCTTCTAGGATTCCATTCATGTATTGAACAACATAAGATGATGGTTAGCATTCTAATTATTAAAAGAACCCTGAGATCGTTCATTATTATTATTTCATTAGTTATTCTAATTGACTTTATTAATCCAAAAGTTGGAGATGTAGCATAAGAAACCTATATGGTTTATTGTACTATTAGAAAAGTACATTACATTTCACTCTAAATCACATAGAACGTAAGTTACTTCCAATAAAATGGACATGGTATAATTATACAGACCAGTCAATATTATATATACAAAAGTTAACACATTCAAACAAATAACAACAATAGTTTTTATTCATCAAATATAATTGTCAGTTAAAATATAATTTTCTTTTACCTTAAATAAGCCATTTCTTCACTCTTATATTATTGTTTTAGTTCACATACATGGAGGAAAACAATAATTATTTATAAAGCATCCAAGGGGTTTACTTTGATTAATTTTAGAAAATAATCTTCCATTACAATTTATAATACTAATACAGTTTTATGATCAAGTACATTTACTGTAGAATAAACTCCTGGTGTTTAATTATACTTTGGTTAAAATCCCATGAATGGGTGATCCTTATTGTAATGGCATATTTATATACCGTTATGTAATGGTATATAAATATGCCGTTACATTATAGATACATTTATTTAACTCAAAAGTTTTCTAGAATAGTCACATGTATATATCTAATATGGCAAAATTATAACCACTATACCTTTCTTACAATGATAACTCTAGAAAGTGGTCACTTCAGGTCTGAATCCCAATTTAATAATATTATGAACTTCAATACAAAGATGGCTTTTTTTTTGAGCCTGAATCCTAATTTAATAGAATAAAACCTTGAATAAATCCACCATATAGATACATAATATTTTAACTATTCAACAGTGATCAAATAATTGCATATATACTATATCTCTCTATATAAAATCTAATTCATCACAATCAAAAGGACTAAATTACGTACAAATGAACTTGATCAGAATTCAAATAAATCATTAACTAATAAGTATATTACTGTCATTGTTTAAACTTTAACTTTGGATGCTTTACTTTACATATTTCACAAGCATGGACACTTTACATTTAAATGAATATTACACATTTACTAATATAAAGACAATAATAATAATAATAATAATATACTATACGAAATTATAGTTCACAAGTTTTGTTATTTCTTGGTACTTCTGAGACAAAATGAAAATACTTTAAACAAATATAGCAGAAGTACATCTAGGTTCAACAAAAAACGTTGTTTAAAATTAGAAATTTATCCAATTAATGAGGTAAGTATTTTTAAATAATATATTCGGACAGCAAATTGTTATAATATTAATATTTCTATTTTTATATGAAATGGGCATTATTATCCTCTTTTGATAAATTAAAGCCTTTGGTAATTTAAACCATTATATGTTTCATTTTATATCCTTTTTATTTATGGCAAATATATTTTTGTAACACATTTCTTCGAACTTTGAGACAATTTTATTTTCAGGTGTTTCAAGATCTCCCAAAAGACAATGTGTTTTGGAGCAAACATTTTTTTTTAAATTTAGCCATCCATTATACTGCAAATTAACTATCAACTTTATTACAATATATGATTTAATATGCAGAAAGTAAGCTTTTGATAATTTATGTGCACTCATTTTTAACTACTTGCAATTAGAAATAAATAACGAATTTTGAATTTTACTATAATAAATAAATAATATTTATTTTATAAAGCACAGATGGTATTGAAATTAAACTGAGAGCTGCAAACCTCTCAAGCGCTTGTGACTATCAACAGCCAATCAGATCTTAAACTGTAAAGAAGAGGGTGGAACCACCCTTTTCTTGTTAAATTCTCTGTCTCAGTGTTTAAGATCTGATTGGCTGTTGATAGTCACAAGCGCTTGAGAGGTTTGCAGCTCTCAGTTTAATTATAATAAATAATTTATTTATATAGCACTGACTACATATGTAATATAAAGACAGTAACAAATCTCTTTTTATGTGATAAATGAATCACAAAAACTTATTCATTCTATAGCAGGTGATTAAAAATAAGATTCTATCTTTTTAATGAATAAGTTTGTACAATTCATTTATCAATTTATTATTCAACACACACTAGATTAAAGCCTTGATCTCAGCCCATTGAGCAAAGATTAGCTTACGTAATGATAAGCTCTAAGCCTAAGTGGTCTATTTAATCTTTTTAAACTGAAGCATATGGGAGTGGGTGTAAATTTATAAAACATGCATGACTAGAAGTTTGTTTTTTCTCAAGCATATTAAAATTTTAAAAAATCACTAAAGTCATATCATTTTGTATTATAACTCTATTATCAATAACCATTTATCAATAATGTGAATCATTTAATCTTTCAAAACGGCTGAAAAATAAATAAACTAATAATTTTTTTTTTTTTTAGAAATATAATAATTCCTGGTTTGAGTCTAAACTAAAATTTACAGTATTTATAAATATTGATGCAATAATTGTAGAAAAAAATATAGAAATTGTCAAGAACGGTCTCTCATTATTAAAGGTATTGTAAATTACCAGAAAGCTTTATATAAACTAATACAAATGAAAAAATATATAATGAACCATTTGTACTTTAGTGAGACATATTCAATTTATTGATATTATAACACAGAGCGGAATTATATATATTAACATGATTTCATTACAACCGTATATTATTCGGGAACTACTGTATGTCCATGCCTCATTTTTAACATCCCTGAATATTAAACGAAATAATTATTAATAGATGTAAATATTAATAATAATAACTTAAAGTAGATGAAGTTAAATAGAAAGTTACCATAAACTCCCAGCATAGTTAATCAACAAAATGTGCCACTTGTGATTTAACTTCAGCATTCAATTTATTGACATTAAAACAGAGCCTGAATTCTATTGTTGTTTATTGATTTAACTGCTTTATACAATTACATTTATATTTTGTTTTCTTGTTGTTTATTTGTAACTTTTAGTTTTTTAAAAATATTAATTTGTTCAAGTAAATTTGTGTTTTTGTTTATTTAATTAAATTTCTAAATTTTAACCATCTTTCAATTGTAATACCATTTCTGAAAAAATACACATAATATTTTATTTTTATTTAATTTTACTCTGACTATTTGTTCCATTATTTCGGTAGCAGTTCGGTGGCTCTTTAATATGTCAATAACTGTCCCTTAGTACCTACTAAATGATTACCATTGCGTTGAAAATTTCTTACATTATTTTGTTATTCTACTTGTGTGTAAAGAGATATTAGACATGTCTTCCTAAAAAAATCATTGATAAATACTTTTCTTTTTATTTATATTCATGAAAGAATTAAAATATTTTATTTATCATTGAAAAATATTGATTTTTTTTAGAGTCAAGTTGTCTTTTTTGAAAAGGGGACTAGTGTAAAAATTTTGTATTAAATGTAGAGCTAGAATATACTATATAGAGATGAAAACATTTAGACTTAAGTAATGTTAGAATAAATTGTATTAAGTGGGTGGCAAACCATAGCAAATTATCAATAATGATCAAGTATTATCATATTTGGCATAGTTTTATAGTAATGCAACATGCCATTTGAAATTGAAAAATGCACATATATATGGAAATTATTTAGGAGGCTGTCAGGAACAGTTATGACAATTGGAAGAACTATGGATCACTACCAAAAATACCAAACATTAAAATGGAACAAGTGCATAGAATATGTTTCTTTTTGTTTGCAAATGAAAATAATAATAAAAATTAAATAGAAATAATATATATTATGCATACTTTTTGATAATGACCTTTTTTTTAGATACTTACAACTGCAGATCACTTTCAATTGAAGAAAGATTGCAAGAATTTAAAGAACTTTCTAATATTAAATGGGAATATTAATGGACTTTGTGAAGTTAGGAGAAAAGGTGAAGAGACAATTGATTTAAAAAGTGGTCAATTACTGAGTACACAAGTTGAGTAGGATCCATTATAAATCAAACATGGAAGAAAACATTGTGGAGATTGATGGTGTATCAAACAGAGTGGGAACAATACTTATTCAACTTAATGGTATATACCAAATACAGATGATTCATATTTATGGCCCAACATGTTCTCATTGTGATGAAGAAGTAAATGATTTTTATATGGACGTTCAAAAGGCTTTTGATCACACAAATATTTTAAAATTGTAATGGAAGACTTTAATATTAGAATTGGTAAGCAGTTGAAACAAAAAAGTGTTGCAGGTATATTTGGCTATGGTGATAGAAATGAAAGAGGACATAAACTTGTGGAATTTTTAGAAAAATAAAAACTTTATACTATGAATTCTCTCTTTTAGAAAAATGCTAAGCAGAATTGGATTGTATTATGATTAATAGAAAATATATATTTTAGGATTGTAATGTTCTTAATAAATTTACTACAGGAAGTGATTTTCGCTTAGTGAGAAGTAAGATATGTTTTAAATATTATTAAGACAAAAATATTCAAAGTTGATATTCCTAACTTTCACAAACATTTCAATGAATTTAAATTAGAATTTGTAAATTGTTTTTAAATATTAACAGAATTTGAACATCATTCAGATGTGAATGAATTTAATAGGAAGATAACTAATACACTTTTAAAAACTGCAATAAAGGTAGCGGGTACAAAAAAGAAGCAATTGACCAGTAAAATTTCTATTGAGGTAAGATAATTTATGAAGAAAAGAAAGAATATGTAAGTATATGAAAATTATGCATTAAGAAGAATTGGATATCTAGAATTTTGTAAAATGGTTCCAAAAAAACTTAATAATAAAAGAAAATATAATTGTGAATTAGCAAGAAAAGCTTTAGAAGAGAATAAAAGTCTCAATAATATAAAATAAAATCTTGGTATTAGTAGGAAATTTATTTCTGCAATAAGAAAAAAAAATGAAATTATTACTAAAAAAAGAGATGGCATCATAAAATTTGTAGAATTTTTTTTGTCAAGAATTGTATAGCAATAACGAAAAGAAAAGGTATCCCTTACAACCACTAAATTTTCTGAATTATCCAGGATTTTAAATAAAGAAGTGAGACATAATATTTAATCTATGAAGAAAGGAAAAGCTCCAGGTAATTATTTAATTATGATTGATATTTTTATTCAGCAGATGATGAAATAGAAATTTTTTTGGCAAAGTTATATATCAAATATCTAAGTGTTAAAAATATATACCAGATGATTAGAAAAATGCATTATTAATATTAATATTTTAAAAAGTTTATAAAGAAGATAATAGAAATTAGAGATCTATCAGTCTTTTATCACTTCTAAACAAAATTTTACCAACATAATTACAATTCATGTATAATGAACTTTGCATTTTAACAAACCAAAAGAACAAGGTGAATTTAAAAATGATTTCAGTACAGTGAATGATATTCAAGAATTGAGAGATGTTTTAGAAAGGACCCATGAATTTGAGTTGCTATTATGCTTTGGATTGGTAGATTATAAAATGGCATTTGATTCTATAATCATTTCTTCGGTTATTGAAGCATTGAATCATCGAGGAATAGATCCAGAATTTTGTCATATTCTGAAGAATATTTATAATAATGCAATAGCAACTATTAGATTATATAATAATACTAGGCTGATTAACATTGAGAAGGATGGATGATACTATATCTCCAAAACTTTTTATAGCATATTTGCAAAAAATATTTTGTGGATTAAAATGGGAAACTAAGGAAATAAAGATTAATGAAATCATCTAGATTTTACAGTTGATGTAATACTTTTTCAATGCTTTAGGAAATGTTGCACGAATTATCAGATGAAAATAAGACAGTAGGAGTAAATATAAATATTAAGAAGACTAAAATAATGTTTAATGGATTTTCTCAAAAGAAGAAAATAAAAATTGATAATGGTATGTTAGAAGAAGTTAACAAGTATAAAACCTTAGACAAATTATTACCACAGGTACAAATATAGTGAATAAAATTGGTCATAGTATTAAATTTGTTTGGAGTGCTGTTAGTAGAAATAACTAAATATTAAAAGTAAACATGCATATGTGTTTGAAAGTAAGGTTTTTAGTAAAAGTGTTTTAGCTATTCTTACCTATGGATCTGAGACTTGGATACTTGACAGAAGAGCAATAAAGGGACTTCACACCAGTCAATGAAGTATATAGGAAGGTTGTATTTTTATATTGGACTATTTCCATCATCTAATATGTGTGTTGAATGTCTTCAGAAAAATTTAATTTTATTTAAATATTCCAAATGCATTCAAATGTTAGTAATACCACAGCAAACAGGTTAGTATATGCACCAACTGTTAGTAATATCACAGCAAACAAGTTAGTATATGCTCCAACTGTTAATAATATCACAGCAAACAACTGTTAGTAATATCACAGCAAACAGGTTTAGTAATATCACAGCAAACAGGTTAGTATATGCACAATATTTTGAGAGGTATTTTCTCTCCTCTTCTTCAGGTATTACTGGCCTGACCAGTGACAGTACTAGCATGGGATTCGAACCTGGATCCTTAGATTCTTGATTATTGAATTTTAAGGTAATGCCCTGCTCAGTTGGTTAGAGTGTTACCTTAAAATTCAATAATCAAGAATCTAGGGACCCAAGTTCGAATCCCATGCTAGTACTGTTACTGGTCAGGCCAGCAACACCCGAAGAAGAGGAGAGAAAAATACCTCTCGAAATGTTGTGCATATACTAACCTGTTTGCTGTGATATTACTAACAGTTGTTTGCTGTGATATTACTAACAGCTGGTGCATATACTAACCTGTTTGCTGTGATATTACTAATAGTTGAATGCATTTGGAATATTTAAATAAAATTAAATTTTCTAAAGACATTCAACACACATATTAGATGATGGAAATAGTCCAATATAAAAATACAGCTAGAACCCCATCACCACAAACCTTCAGGAAAACAATATAGGAAAGTATGTTAGGAGTAACAACAAAGATGTTGAAACCAAATACATGAGTTAGAGAACAAACAATTCTTAATTATATCATTTAAGTATTTAAAAGTCTGAAGTGGAGTTAGGCTGGAAATATTGCTAGAAGAGATGATAATAGATGGAGAGTTGAAATCTTAAACTGTATTCCAAGAGATTGTAAAAATCTTAGAAAAAAAATTACATGTTAAATAGTTGGAGATAAGGAAGTGTGCTGAAGTGATGTGGAAAGAAAGACTTAAGATGGGAGAAGCTGGATTGAACATGCAGAGATGTTTATCCTGCAGTGAACTGATAATAGTTGAAAATGATGATGATGACTTTAATGAGAAATTATTTTACAACTAACAGATGGCTAAAAATTTTAGAAATGTAATTATATACATAAATAAAGAGAAGAACAAAAATAAATGTTCACATTATTTGTTTTTTAAAAAATAAAAGTTACAAATAAACAAGTAGAAAAAAGAATTTAGTTGTACAAAACAATTAAACAAATAACAACAAGAAAATAATATGAAATGGGTTGTCAGAGCTGTCACATGCACATGTGGAGATTGAATGGGGCACAAAGGCATTTCATCAATGTCGGCATCTAATTGCCATGATAATTAAAATAGATTTCCAAAACACTACAATGTAAGAAAAGCTCTGTCATAATACTAAAGTCAACTGATAGGCACCATTTCATTGCAATAATTAATAAAATATATATGTGAATGAAAATGTTTAGATTTCTGAATCATTTTTATTTAAATATCCAAATTTATGTAAAAAAATGATATTTTACTATTAATTTATTTAAAAATAAATTTATTTACAAAATATTGTTTCATAATGTCCCTTAAACAATACATATGCACTATTACCATATTGTAAATCATTGCTTTTATCAATTATATTTGTGGAATATCAATATAGATGTTTTGGTATAGCTCAATGGTAAATACATTTGCCACTGGAATACAGAATCTAGGTAATGATTCTGATTCTTTCTGGAATTTATCTTTTTTAAATGCAGATTTATTTTTAATATTGATATTATTTTTTTATATGTTTAATTAATCTGCTTTACCTTTGATTTGGACTTGTGGTATTGGTTATCTATCTAAAAGCAAGTAATTACCCAAATAGATTCAAAAATTGTTTTTGATTGTGGACCTGTTGCCTGTTTTAGCTACATTGTAGCTCAGATTCAAGGAAAACAGAATTAGTAAAAAAAAATGTAATTTATAAAAGAACATTCTGCACCAAAATATTTAATTCTCAACAAATTTGATTATAACAATATTTTAATGCCATACTGTTGAATGTAACAACCATATAACATAATTTGAAAGTTTTTCTAGGTGTCACTCTATTGGAAAAGTGATTAAAACATTTGTTATCTAGTGGAACAAAACAAAGTGTTTCATTTTTTTTAGTTACTTAACATAATCTAACATTAAAATAAAGTAAAAATGCATGTTAATTGCTTTTAAAAATTTATCTGATAAACAACAACATATGCATGAAAATTCAAAATATGAGACTCTATATAATAAAGCATAGTAATTAATAGTAGAAAAACATGCACATAAAAATTAAATGCTAGTTGAAATATTTTATTATTGAAGGAATATATCTTTGTTAATAGAAACAAACAACTATTTTTAATAAATTAATTCATATGTTAATTAATGTTGACCTAAATATTGCTAAAGAAGTCAAAAAGGCACATCAGCTTTGTTATAACTATTGTCCTCCATAAAAGATAATGAGGACAAGCCATTACGTAAGAAATATAAAAAAAAGGATTATTTATTCTCCTCACAATGGGGGACAGGGCTGCACAGTTGCCCAGATTTCAGAGGCAAAGCAGCAGATGATTCCATTGGATGTCATATACCAGAGAATCATACCCTGGTTGTAGATAATAATTTTAGTAAGAAGGTAGGCAAACTAAAAGTAGAATTATTTATATATTATCAGAGGTGACTTGAAAGGGGGGGGGGCAATGCGATATTTACATGTATGTGTATTGAGGAGGGAGGGTTCTTTTGCATATGATAAATATTTACATTTATTTAAAAATTATCTTATTTGCAGATATTTCCTATCTCTATTAGCAATCTTGCAGGACTCATACCAAAGAATAATATAATAAGTGTTGAAACAAAAAAATTATAAAAAATTTCAAGTTCAATAAATTTCTACTTACATTACTAAATAAAAGTTTTTCTTTTAAGTTATGAATTAATTATAGTTTAAAAAAATATTTTTTTAAAATGCTAATTTGTTTTATTTTGCGTGAGTGTTTTAATCTCCAGGTCCATTTTATAGAAATAAATAAAAGACATAAGGTATTTGCCAAACATGTTAAATGACTAAAGCTACATTTTCAATGTTAAAAATTACAAAACTAAATATAATTTACAATATAATAATATAACACCAATTTTTTTTTCTTTTTAATTTATGATTATTTTAATTTCAATTATTCAATATCTCATTTGATACTAACATGACAAGAATATTAAAAAACGTTAGGGAAGCCTATATCCATTCTATGTAGTTGAAAAATCAGGTTGTCTGTAATTGTATTACTTTATGTGATAGTTATTGTAGAGCTTATAGTTATGGAGTTTGGGCAAAAAAATAAAAGTTATTAGCAAATGGATAAAATATTTTGATTTATTTTTTATCCTTTGTAAAAGACATAGATTAAGTTGGCTCATGTGACCTTTGCCATTGATTATTTCCATCACCACAGGAAGGCTATAAAGATTATGTATAAGAAGTTTTCTGTATATATATCTTAATAAGTGGGTTCATTCTCAGTTTGAAATATTTTGTTAACTTCTTTTGTATATATAATTTTTTGTTTGCATTAAATTAATTTTATATTACTATTCATCTCATGATATCCTATATGTATTCCTTATTCTGTTTGTGAAAGATTTATATTCATTTATTCTCATTTCATCAATCTGAAGAATTTATGATTTTAAGAGTGAAAATTATGAAACTTCTGATTTTACATTAAATTTTAATGATAATGGTCCAGGCACTTGCCCCAAAAATTGTAAACATAAAAATTAGTTGAAAATTCTATTAATCAGATGGTTAATAAGAATTTTCCTAAAGACGAATCTGATCTCAAATTTTCAGAAGCATGTTGTCGTAATTTATAACATGGAGAGAAAAATTCTATAAGTTGTTTTGAGGATGACAAAATCAGGAGAGGTAATATGTAAATAAAAAGATAAAATTATAAATAATGTAAAGACTTATAATTTTTTAATGTTCTGCTAATATATCTTTTATTAAATAAAATTTTAGAAAGAGAAAGGCTTTAACCTTTTTCACATGCATCTTAAACATTTGCATAATTGCCAAACGATGTAGTTTTTGACTATACAGAGACCTCTCAAAGCTCTTTATAAAGATAAGAGTGGCCATCTTATTTTTAATCTAAATTCTTATTTATATAAGCCAATCTGAAGCACTTTGATTTGAGAGTATGATGATATATTCACATTTAAATCACGCTTTCAAATCAAGATGTTCCAGGTTGGCCTATATAAATAAGAATTTGGGTTAAAATAAGATGACTGCTCTTATCTTTATAAAATCCCTATCTTGTGTTGAGATTTGAGAGGTCCCTCTAGTCAAAAACTATATCATTTGGCTATTGTACCAACATTTTAAGGTACATGTGAAAAAAGTTAAAACCTTTCTCTTTCTAATTATAGACTTCCTGTGCTCTTGATAAATAATCAGAACATTAAATAAAATTTTGTAGAATTCGATTTGTTTTAATTTATAATATTTATTTCATCGATTGGTGGTGGTAGTTAGGTGGAGGTGTGCTTGCATAGAGGTGCCTCTTATCCACACAGCAGCACTACGAGTTGTACAAAATTATTTTTTAAAAAATAATAAAGGATTTGACATTGAAATCCTATGGTTTAATTATCTAGATTTTTTGTTTGTTTACACGAGTGAGCATCAAAAATATATACGTGGAAGTTTTTTTGTGAGATTACTATGGGAGGGATATTTGCCTATAAAGGAACTTAAAGAAAAGTAGATGATGGGTGTTAGATGTAGATTTTTTCCCAAATGAAGTTAAATTAATTATTGTGTGTGTATGTGTATTTTCTCAAAATAATATAAGCAGTTTTAAAAAATTTGGTCAATTTTAATGAACAATAGTTTTAAAAAAGACCAATTTTACAACAAAATCTATGTAACAAACTAACAATATTGGAAAAATAAAATGATACCCTTTTATTTTTCATTTCAGTCTTTATTCAAAAAAATGTTACATTTGCCTCAAATTTCATGCTTGTTGGTTAGTGTAAGAAAAAATGGATAAGTTACAGGTTTGATACATGATTACATTGTTGTGGATCTCCCCATTGTGAAGAATACTTAATATGCATTATACAATACTAATTTCTATCTGGATACATTATTTAAAAACCACATTTTCTAAAAATAAATTAACTTGTTTATCAGTATATTTCTAATCAGGTATGAGTTATTGGTTGATTCTAACATTCTGCAAGCCGAATCTTTGTTTCATGTGTGTCCAGTTGGCAGCAAAAATATCTGGTGGTGATTATTAAGTGCTTGGATGTGGCATGGGGTTATAATTGCAGACAAAAATGCTACCTTGTGCATCGCCATGCACGTGTTTTCTAAATGATATCAATTTTAATCGTGAGTTTGTGAGGCCAATACATTCCTGGAGAAAATAATATTTTTTTTTGTCTGTGGTATCATTGATATGTATCCTCAAGCTTACATTCACTTCTCCATTTCAAGAATTGCATTATGGGTAATGTATTAAAATTCAATTTGAGTAAGAAATCAAGGAATGTGGGTTCCAATGACTAGTGTGATCAGCTGTTTATTATTTATACCAAGAAAGTTATTGGCATCACATGAAAGTTTTGTTATAATTAGTCTGCACATTTCCCAGTAGCTGCTCTTTGATTGTAGCATTATTACATTATCATTGTCTTTGAGCAGAAAGCAAGCCAACTGATTTCATTTTTAGAGAAATTTATTAGTCAATATACTCAAAAACAACCCTTTTCAATCTATTAATCATCACAAAAATAACATATTACCACTCCATGGTTAAATTCACAAAATAGTTTATTTCTAATATAAACACAATTTGTAGAAAACTCTTGTGGGCAAGAAAAACTTTAGCCATCTCAATGCAATAATTGCAGCTCTCATCTGATGAAAATAGTCTGGGCTTGCAGTTATTGTAAGTGTTCAATATACAAAAAACATTAAATCTATTATCATCTCTATGAGCCATATATATTCATCACTCTAAAACACACCAAAAATACACATTGTTTATTTAATTTGGTTTCCATAACACATTAATTTTCTTTATTTTCGTTTGAAAACAAAAAAAGAACATACTCCGACTATTTGCTCCATTTATCGCTTAGTCTCTTCAGTAGCGGTCCGATGTCTCCCGACGCTTTTCCTAAATAATTATTCGTACGCACAGTTTTCCTGTCAAATTGTATAACGTTATCATACATTTTAAAAATTTCATTTAATATATTTTATTTCTAAGTTGAGTTGTTCACACATATGTGATGTAAAAGAAAAAAAAGTTATTTATTTTATAATAATTTTTTTAAAACCAGGTGCTCTGAGTAGAGAAGTTACTTAGTTCTCGTATGAATGTGTATAAGATGACAAGATATAATGTTTTCAATCCAGTCTAACTAGTCATTAAAATTTTTTGATTTAATCAATATAAATGACAATTCTTCACTACAACATTATTTTTTGTCAACATCTTAATTTATAATATTGTATATGATTTTTAAAAAGTTAATTAAACTTCTAAAAATGTCTTTTTTTTTTTCTATTACTATGTATATAGACTCATGACCTCTAACGGAAAATGTTTTAGTATTTAAATCACATGATTAAGTGTAATGAAACGCATATTTTTAAATTTTGCCGAACGGATTTTCCAGTAATTGTAATGTCTTTCAAATAGAATATATAAATTTAAGTCTTATATAAGGCTTTTTAATGATTTTGTAATTCCTTTGTAACTCGATATATATTTGTCTAAAATATTCCGTATCTCTTTTTCCAAATCATACTTTGCTTTTTAGTAATTCTTTTTTATAAACTCTCAGTATTATAAAAATGAAATTAATTGTAAAATGTACTAATGCGTCCTGTGTCATGTAACGCAGTACGATAGTACCGTCCGTGTATTCAGACAAGTGATGAGTCTATTTTCATTTGCCTTATTACGAATCCATGTTTGCTGGAGTTGTGACACGGTAATTTTTTTACATTGTATATGTAAATAAGAAGGATAGTATGTTGGAAAACTTTTTAATGTTCTGAACTCATCAAACTCTCCATATAGTAGTGCCATCTTGTGCTAACAAGAGCAATCAATGGATGCCAGAAGGCTTGTGCATAAAATCCCTATCTAGTGCCTACTCATCCAATATCCCCAGACTAGTTTCTGGCTTGTGGCCTTCATCAGTGAGGAGCCTTGGGTCCGAGAGCACTGCACCTAGATCTTAGGATCTAAAAAGGTGGCTGCTGGAGGGTTGTATTAGATCCTAAGATCTAGGTGCAGTGCTTTTAGATCTAAGGCTCCTCACTGATGAAGGCTACAAGCCAGAAACTAGTCTGGGGATATTGGATGAGTAGGCACTAGATAGGGATTTTATGCACAAGCCTTCTGGCATCCATTGATTGCTCTTGTTAGCACAAGATAGCACTACTATATGGAGAGTTTTGCTTTGTTTTGAATTGTTTAATAACAATTATGTTCTAGTATGAGATAGTGATCATGTGATGTTTAGTGGTTTAACACTCATCAAAACTACCAATAACTTTTCTATTTTTCGTGCCCACGTTCAACGTCCACATGGGGAGCCTCATTAAAAAACGCCATAGATTGAACAATTACTTTGTATCCATATATCTAAAGATGTTTTTCATTAGTACTTCTAATTTGTTAATCTCTGTTGTTGATGAAAGATCCACGGAAGTAAAACATTTGTATGTCTTGGGATTGTATGAAGAATTATTTCCATAGTCTAGAATAAATTTTTCATGCCTTCAGAAAAATTTTAATTTTTTCAAATACTTTCAGCTATTAATAATATCTAGCAAACAACTTAGTATATAACACAATGTTTTGAGTGATATTACTTTCTTCTTCACCTGTTAAGTGACAATATGAGAATTGATCTTGGAATCTTTAGAGTCATAAATATTGATTTTTATATTATGCATTAACCAAATAGATTATTTTGTAATCTCAATTGATTCTAGAAATTATTAGATATCTATGGAGGAGGATTCTCTTGATTTCTCCATATTTTTTTAGGAGAAAGATGTGTGAATGGTTTCCATACATTATGAACTATCTCATTAGATTGACATATGAGGATATTTGTTATTGTTGTATAAGTGGCTGTTTTAATTTTTTTTTCTTTTTATTTATTAGTTTCTGATCACTATTCTTGTCTTTTCCTAATTGAAGATGTATGCATTGTAATACACATTCTTGTTTTTCTTTATTTTATTTTTTAATCATTATTTTGTACTGTGTTAAATTATTTTACAATAGATCCGCTGTTTTATCTCCACCCTCACATGGTATTTCATAGATGCAGTTTTTAATTTTTAAGCATTCCATTTTCTTTTTTTTTAAAGATTATGATTGATTATAGTATATTATTGTACTTCCTGATATTATTCTGATTATAGATTTTCCTTAATTAGTCTGCTATTCTCTTAATATATATGGATACATTAAAGTACTTGTAACAGAAACATACAAATTGGAGTTATTCTAGCATTATAGGAAAAAGCAAAAAAAAAAAAAAAATGTATTCAGAAACTAATGTAGAATAAGAAAAGTCTTAGACAGAACATACTCTCATGACAAATGTTATGGATCAAATATTATTTTAAAAAACTTTAAATAGACAACAAAAGGAAAGAAACAAACAAACAAAAAACAATTCTTAATATTAGTATAAATTCCTAAATACCCAAATAATTTTTAAAAATCTGCAATTAGGATCATATCAGAACAGCTTTCCAAAAACACCCAAACTAAAAAGTGTTGGGAAATAAAACTTCATTTGTGCAATTTCAGGTGAATATATAAGAAGATAATCCAATCACATTGAACAATGATTAAAGATTAAATTAATGATTAAAAAGGAAATAAACAGATGTATCTAAAAAAAACAACAGACATGTATATTGGAACATCTATTCAATTAGAAAAAAATGAGAATATTGGATAGAGAAAAAAAAAAGAAAGATTCTCACATAATATTGGTAAATAATCTCACAACTTAGTGAGATAATCCATATTTTGGATTAACTTTGGCCTTAAAAGAATGGGAAAATCAGGAGGCTTCATATATAAATATATTACTAGCTCTTGCCTTTGACTTTTACTCACAACATTGTGCTTATAATAACTTGTGTAAGATATTAGAAATGTTTTTGATGAAATTTGGAATTTTTAAGACCATGTATAATTAATTCTAATTTAGATAATAGAAAAAAACAACATATAATTACAATTAAAATGCCATCATTATAAACTTTCAGACAAACACTGGTGTCTTCACTATCAATTCTATAACCAGCGTTTTACAGTCTAATTTGTATTGAAGTGTATCTCAATTTTTCACTACTCAGTTCTTTAAGGTTTTCTAATAGGAATATTTATAATCTTTCAGTTATAATCTAATATTTTATCATAATCCCTGAAACTAATATAAGGAAAAGAAAGACATAATTGTAAGAAAATGGGAAGAACCGATTTTCTTCATTATGGTGAGTGCAAAATGAATATTATATGATATGGAAGTATGTCACTTCCAAAAACAGGAAATGTCATATGACATTTATGCAAATTTAGATTTTCCATTAAAAAGGGGATTATACACAAAAAATATTAAAAGAATTTATATCACAATTAATCTATTCTTCACTTTTTTATTATTAAAATTAAAGTACAACAGTCCTTTCATTTTATATGAGTTATATGTAAATCCTAGGGAACAAGATGATAGGAGAAATAGTTATTGTTCAAAAATCTGTAGGCAACAGGTTCAATGTAATTTCCAATGTTCTAGAAAATCATAGACAGCTACTATCATCTAGTAGCAGCTGGAAGATATGCTATAAGTTTGCAATTTTGAAATTTACCGTTATATAGGTTTTTGTGTTGAAAATATTTCATGTTGTTCAGAAAATATTTTTTTTATATAATTGGTTTTTTTTTTTCATATTGTTTAATTGATTCAGTAATCCATTACCTGCCATATTATAATTTCTATTCAAAGCTGTTTATCTGTTCTTAATCTTTTCAATTAATTAATCTAAGAGCATTTACATATATATGTAAACGTAATTTTAAAAACATCTTAACAAATAACATTTTTTATTTTAATTCTTTAAAGTGAATATTATTTTAAGCATATTTAAATAAACATAAAATCTATAATTTTCAATTTAATTTCACTGTTATAAAGTTATCTTTACAAATGCTTTCTGCTAATATAAAAAATAACTGTGCAAACATATGTCAAGCATTGGTGGCTTAGCAGTTAGCGAAGCTGCCTTCCAAGCAGTTGGCCCGGGTTCGCTTCCCGGTCAATGCCTTTGACATATGACATACTGTCATTTGTTTAGTACTCGCAAAATCTATGCGCAATTTATTTATTAATGTAAACATTAATATGAATTGCAGTGATTAAAAAAAAAAAACATCTGAGCAATTACCCAAAGGTATTAACCCAACTACTGCAACTCAAATCATATATGGTACCAAAAAAAAAAAAAGACATCAGTAATGATGTGATCTTTGGGGTGAGCTCAGATCATATGATCTTCAATTCTAGAGAAACAATAGACTCTAGAAATAATAGAAGCCACAGAGATGATAAAAAAAAAAAAACAGGTAATGATATCATTTGTCTTTCTTTCTCTAGAGAAATGGGTCTGACAATCTCAGCTATGTAGAAAAACAGGATTAGATAGTTATTCAAGTTCACCTTCATTATATTTTATTTTAGAGATTGCTTCAAACTCAACTTTATAAATGAGTGTGACAATTCTATATAGTTTTTTAATATATATATTATTTGGCTACAGCAAACGCGTAATTGCGAACAAAAAAGAAGGTAAAGTAGGACAAAACAAGAATATAAAAGTAACGAAATTCATAAAGAAAGACTAAGAAAAAAACAAATAAAGGAAAAAGCAAAGAAAAAAAGCGAAGGTATAAAACCAAAAAGACGAAGAAAAAAGGAAAAATTTGAATTATAAGGAAAAAGGAAAAAAAAATAGAAAAAAAGGGACCCAACGGAAAAAAAGGAAAAGAGAAGGGAACAAAAAGACAAAGTAGAAAGAAAAATAAAAAAAATTTCCTCCAAAAAAACCATAATAAACCAGAAAAAGGAAAATAATAAAGAGGAAATAACAGAACAAAAGACACAGTATTTAAGAAAAAAGCCCAATGATAGGAGAAAAATACCAAAAAAACCGAAAGAAGGAAACATAGATAAATAATAGTGTAATAAGAATAGACAAAAACCCACAGTCGCAAAAACATTAACAACAACCGTAAATCTGATTACTGTTTGAAGATGACAATAATCTATTATTTAATTTATTTGGGCGATTTGTTTAAAAAGGAACTGCTGCTGCTTGTCGCTCTGGGAAAAAAGAATTGTGTTGATTTATTTCATAGACCCGTTAAATCGGGATGTTGTTTAAACAAAAAGTGGTGGCGAAGACTGTAGTAGACGAAAAAAGAACGAAAACGGAAGACGGGTGTGGAGCGGGGAGGGGAAATTAATTATAATACTGTAATTTATATTTCATTAAAACTACTTGAAAATTACCTAGGTGTGCGTTTCCAATTCTCACAAGAGTTGTTAGAATAATACTATCACAATTTATCTTGCCTTCCAATAATGGACTAGTCCAGATTCCTCCTCACTGCGATCCGATGAGCATTCATTGCTGATAACAAATGCGTATATAAATAGACAATGCATAATTAATGGTAAGAATAGGCCAATAGGTAATAATGCTCACGGAATCTGAATGTTTCCATTAAGATTGGGGATCTGGCAATAAATAGTTAGCTTTTTTAAAGGTAGGGTCATAAAACAATTGTCCTGAAAGACATTAACAGTTAAGATAGTTTTTTTGTCTTGCGTTGTTAGCCGAGAGGTATCGCAGTAGTTGGTTGCAGACGGTTGTGGGTTCGCGTCCCGGCCGATGCTATGACATATGGAAAAAAAAAAAAAAAGATAGTTTTTTTAAAATAAATATCTGGAAATAGTTTCAAATTTCCTATTTATTTTATATTTTTGTAAAACATGTCAACTGCTTAATTAAGTTCCTTGTCAAGTTTTCTGTTTTAATATTTCTTTATTCCCTAATTTTATTATTCTCATAGTGCTTCTTATTAACTAAAATATTTTAACAGACATATCAGGCACATCAATCTATTATTTCTTGCCATAAAAAGATAAGTGTTGATCCATTTTCTTAACATGCACAATTTTCTGTTAACTTTTTAAATCTTAATCAGAGAATCTAACTTAATAAAAGAAAAAAAGAATGCAAAATAATAATAAAATTCAAGTTTTATTTTTATTGCATATGACATTCATTTATGAAAATCACTTATTATAAAAACAATCAAAATGCATTTGGCATTGTTGATTAAGATCCCACAACATGCTTAATTTTTCAGAATATTATACTATTGAGAGAATCAACTAAAACTATTATAAAGTCGGGAAATAGGGAGAAAATGTGATCAAATATTTTATTTCACTGAACTGTTAATTCAATATTTGTGCTACACATGTGTTTGAACAATAAATTTTGTAGAGGCCCATATATGTGTTCAAAAATATTCAAATGTAAAAAATTATCCACCCCTGCTACAGAGTATTGTTAATAAATTAAAAGTTATGTTATTGTAAAGTACCAGAAAGCTTTATATAAACCCATCAGTAAACTGGAAAATCATTTGCACTTTAATGAGGCCTATATTCAAATTATTGACATGTTACCACACAGCAGATTTCTGTATATTAAAATGATTTTATTGTAAATATAAGTTATTTTAAAACCACTATAAATAATCAGAGGATAATGTCTGTGCCTCATTTTAAGCAACCTTTAAATATTAAATGAAGCAACCATTAATAGATGATGATGATGATAATAATAACAACAACTTCAATGAAAATTAAAAAGAAGGTACTATAAACCTCCAGTAGGTTATAACTAAACTACTTGAAATTAATTAATCCCTAAAATATAAAAAATGGACCACCTCTACTTTAGGTAGTATCATATTTGAGCATTCAATTTCATCATCATCATTTTCAACCATTATCAATCCACTGTAGGATGAAGGTCTCTACAAGTTCAATCCATCTTCTCTAATCTCTATCCTATTTTCTCCATATTACCTCATACACTTCCTTATTTTATCCATCCATCTCACGTGTGGTCTTTTTCTAAATCTTCCAAAATCTTGGAATCCAGTTTAAGATTTCAACTGTCCATCTATTATCATCTTCTCTAGCAATAAATATAAAATAATTAAATGATCAAGATTTTGTAGGTGTTATAGTTGTTTTTGTAAGTAATATATTATTACTTCAGGAAATTTTACCAAAGAAATACCAAATGAAAAGAACAGATTAGTAGTAGAAATAAATACTAAATAAACTAAAGGAACAGTCATTGGGTTTTTCTATAAAATAAATTAAAAATGAATTACAAAGAATTATATGAATTTTTTAACTACAAACATCTTAGTTTGATTATTAATATAGATAGACTTATAATAGATGTAATTAAATCATAAATTCAAATGTAAAGCTTTCAAAGTAAAATGCATTACATTAAAAGTATAAATGTCTATATATTTGAAAAGTTTTTAATAGGTGCATATTTTCAGTATTTCCCTGTAAAAGTAAAACATAATTGCTAAACAGGTGAAACAAAGTATAAAAATTGGTTTATTGAAAATAACATAAAGAAATCAAAGCAAAATATATTATAGTAAGAAAAGAAGCAAATATCAGTGAAAAATTAATAGACTGAAGTAAAGCTTTGTTGAATATATTACTTGAAAAGTTGACATTTGATATTTTATGCTGGATCCCAAAATATTGTAAAAATTTAGAAAAATAATTGTTAGAAGAGTGATGTAACCTACAATTAGAATTGGATTAAACATAGAGAGATCTACATTGATAATAGCTGAAAATGAGGATAAGTCTTATAAAGTTTTCTATCTAAGCACACAGACTGAATTGTTTTATAAATACCCATCCATTATTTAGAGAAATTTTGATGCAATAATGATAATAAGGTATATTCTATTTTCCACCCTAGATTAAAAATAAAAAATATCATTAAAAATTTAAATTAATAATAATAATCTTCTATATAATTTTATTATTTGAAATGATTTCATGATTTTAATAAAAGTGATAATAAATGTTTTTTTAATCATAAAAGAGAGGCAGGGGAGAATTAACTATATACTTTGACTTTACAGGTGGAGATGTGTACTAAATTTTTATTCCCCTTTCTTTTGCCTCATGTTCTGACCAACATTTTTTAAGAATATGAATAAAGTTTTCTTTGACAATGTTTAGGCTTTTTAATTTTCATATATGTGTTAATATTTAAATACAAGTATATTTTATATTCCTGGAGTTTAGATGTAATTATAAGGGATTTGAATCCAGATTTTCAAGCTCCATTAAGCTATCCAATCTATTTCATACTTCCAATACATAATTACCACACATGTGATAAAGATAAATGATCTCCACTATACATATTTCATATTGAACCAGCACTCATTAGTTGGTCCAGATCATCTGCCACACATACATATAAACAGTGCTGGATTTATATTAATTATAGCAAATCTTCAAACTTTAATGGACAGACTTCACTCTACACCACTATCCAACTCTTCAAACATCAAACTCTCATGCTCCTAACAATATTGTAATTACAGACTTACTTGCATCTAACATTATTAAATGTTCAAATGATATGTTTTCAGTAATGATGAATTCTTTTATAGAAACAATTTCATTAAATAAAAATAAACTTTGTAAAGTTGACATTTTATACTAATATAGAAGTATTTTCACAAAATCAGTCATATTAATTGAAAATTATATCCTGCTCAGAATAGTAAAGTATTATTTTGACAGGATGCATTTTTGCCAGATTGAAAAACAGATAATTTACTAAGACAAAATTCAATTATAATTATATAACGAATTCTTCAAAAGATTGCACTCTATCATCTATTCAAACATAAATTTTAAAGCCAGGAATAAGGATTGTCATTATTTATCCAAACTCTCAACTTGCGAAGATGAGGTGAATAGTATTAAGTGTGCCAATATTTTTCTTGACTCACAATTTATAAATACTGTACAACAATATGAGGGATGCAGTTTGCCAACAGCTGAATTTAAATTGAGTGATGAGACATTCAATTATTGTTATCAATAATACGTTTACTCTTAAAGTGAAATCTTTTGAGTTTTAACTTTGCTTTTTTAATCATCATTAATAAAGATCTGTCCCCTAATTTTCATTTTGTTTCTATTTTTCTACTAAAGGATCCGATTTTGAAACCATTGTGAAAAAAGTGAAAACACTAGAATAATAGCAATGCATTATATATTTTGCTGAAACCTGAAAAAAATAAATTGAATTATTGACCAAATAATTTCATTTGATCTGGGAAAATACATTAATCATGTGCAGATGGAAGTGAATGTCTTTTACACCAAAGAAGTATTAACATGGTATGAAAATATATTTTTTATGTGCCATGCAGTTAAGATTATTTATAAGTTAATAGTTTAGTGCTGTATAATATGTAATTCATAGAAAGAAATTAATCTTCAAACCTGTACTGTTCATAATTTGTGTTTAAATGTATGTGCACTCATCGGTCAGTAAGAGTTTTAAAAACACAAATAAATCATCTGTATGTAGAGCTTATTCTTACATAAGCCAATCATTGCTGACTAAGCTTAACTTGGGGCTTGATCCTGTTTTATGCTTGATATTTTAATTTGCAACTGAATTGCATAAGTTTTATTGATATATCATAGGGAAGAGAAAGTTTCTCATTTTTAATTACCTGTGATTAAATGTATATTAGTTTAGAATACATATAAGTTAATAGGTTAATCGAAGGTAATTAAAAATGAGAAAGTGTCTCTTC
This sequence comes from Epiperipatus broadwayi, assembly GCA_028023455.1. NCBI lineage: Eukaryota > Metazoa > Onychophora > Udeonychophora > Euonychophora > Peripatidae > Epiperipatus > Epiperipatus broadwayi. The sequence continues at coordinate 41,774 of JAQFVV010013594.1, read as the reverse complement.
TCTGTGATATATCAACAAAATTTGTACAATTCAGTAGTTAAGCACAGTCAGTAAGAGTTTTGGCTTATATAAGAATAAGCTCTAAATACAAGTGATTCACTTATATCTGTATTTTCATATTGGACTATTTCCATCATCTAATATGTGTGTTGAATGTCTTTATAAAAGTTTAATTTTAGTTAAATATTCCAAATGCATTCAACTGTTAGTAATATCACAGCAAACAGGTTAGTATATGTAATAACTGTTAGTAATATCACAGCAAACAGGTTAGTATATGCACAACATTTCAAGTGGTATTTTTCTCCCCTCTTCTTCAGGTGTTGCTGGCCTGACCAGTGACAGTACTAACATGGAATTCAAACCTGGGTCCTTAGATTCTTGATTTTTGAAATTTAAGGTAACGCTCTAACCAACTGAGCCATCCTGCCAAAGGCAACAGTATGTAGTACTTTCATATACTTATCTATGAGGTTCCTCCTGATTTCTCCACTTTTTCCTCAGAGCAAAGTTGATTAGTGGTTTCCATACATTATGTGTAGTCACACTAGGTTGGCTTATGGGACTTTTTGCCATTGTCATGTGAGTAGCTTCTTTAAATTTTCTTCTTTGTACCTCTTCTTCTTTATCCAATCAGTATAACATCAGAACAGCTTTCCAGAGCCATACCACACTATGAGGAATTCTAACATATACAAAGCCTAAACTTGAAATGCTGCAAAGCAAAAACTGCATCTATGAAATACCATGTAAATGTGGAAGAACATATATTGGTGAGACCAGCTGTCCCATTCAAAAGCACTTGCAAGAACATAAACTGATGATTATAAGAGAGAAAACAGATGTGTCTAAGGTAGCAGACCATGTATGGACCAATGAACATACGTTCGATTGGGAAAATACAAAAATATTGGATAAAGAAGAAAAGGTACAAAGAAGAAAATTTAAAGAAGCTGCTCACATGACAATGGCAAAAAGTCCCATAAGCCAACCTAGTGTGACTATACATAATGTATGAAAACCACTAATCAACTTTGCTCTGAGGAAAAAGTGGAGAAATCAGGAGGAACCTCATAGATAAGTATATGAAATTACTACATACTGTTGCCTTTGGCAGGATGGCTCAGTTGGTTAGAGCATTACCTTAAATTTCAAGAATCTAAGGACCCAGGTTCGAATCCCATGCTAGTACTGTCATGGGTCAGGCCAGCAACACCTGAAGAAGAGGGGAGAAAAATACCTCTTGATACATTGTGCATATACTAACCTGTTTGCTGTGATATTACTAACAATTGTTTGCTGTGATATTACTAACAGTTGGTGCATATACTAACCTGTTTGCTGTGATATTACTAACAGTTGAATGCATTTGGAATATTTAACTAAAATTAAACTTTTCTAAAGACATTCAACACACATATTAGATGACGGAAATAGTCCAATATAAAAATACAGCCAGAACACCATCATCAAAAACCTTCAGAAAAACATTCACTTATATGTTTTTAAAATTCTTGCTGACTGGTGGGTGCACATGGATTTGTACACAAAAAGTGAACAGTGAAGATATGAAGGTTAATTTCCTTCTACATAATTGAGATTTTATAGAAAAAACATATGGAACAGATTAGAGTATTATACCCAATTATAATCCTTTACTTGCATAACCTTGTTTGAAAAAAGGACAAGAAAAAGTAAAAAAAAAAAATGTCCACAAGTGTTTGATTGATTAAAAACATTTGAAACAATTGATATGAAATTTTATTAAGATAATGTAGATTCATTATTTTGATAACATTTCATATCACCAATTGATTCAACTGTTTTTTAATCAAACAAACATTTTAAAGAAGGTTATTAAAAAACTTCATATAAAACTAGAATCTACAAATGTAACAATCTTAGGTAAAACTGGTTTCACATAAACAACTGGTGAAACATTACTATATATTGTACCAGTCCATATTCCCTGCGGAATTCTTTTCCTAATCTTGCACTGAGCATGAAGTGACCAAGATGCAACAGCTAAAGAAAATGATATCAATCTAGCCGATTGTCTGTACTCATGTATATTGGTACTTCCAGCTAAATTGATAGAAAGAGTGGATTGACAGGACTTTTCCAGTTAAAAACACCCTTTAGTTGATCTTATTTGAATGCCCGAATATTTAGAACAATGGCAAGTACACACCTTTGAAAAATCTATTTACAAAATAGACCTTTGCACGCCACTTCTAGAGAATCAAAAAAATGAATTTTTCACCCTCCCATATGTTCAGTGGAACATAAGAATAAGATTTAACACCCCGGTAGAGTGATATCCATTTGTGGACAGCCCAGTCACTACAATCTAGGGTCTTCAAATGGGTAATTTAAATGATTATTACCGGTACATGGTTGATAAAGAAAGAATACATTTTGATCAATATAAATAATAATATGAAAACGAAACAAGTTTAATATTATGATTAAATATTTATTTACTCCCAAATACCCACCACCGTTTCATACTAATGATATAATAAAATACTAAATAATTAATTATCCCAAACCATATATATTCAAGGCGTTGAAATAGATAAAATACAATTTTAAATAAGAAAAATAATAAATCCCTAAAGCTATTTACAATGTTTATAAGTAATGGAAGTGGTCTGAGCTCCTTTTACCCAATAGAAATAAATTTTACCTTGTGTGATTTGATATACAGATATGAGATTTTCGGTCATACAGGCATGCACTTTTACTCAGTGCTTTAAAACCCTTTTATTGATAGCAATAATAATTATAATAATAAAAAATATGCGTACATATATTTGCATTATGAGATATTTCAATAATTTCGTATTTTTCAACTAGTCAACAAGGTTGCATTGGCTCAGATACTCACCATAAGGTACTGTATCTACTCCCCTCTTGCTATAGATAAATTCCTGTACATGTATATACGCACAGCACAATTATACACTTACTATTATTTTAAATATAAAGTTATTAGAGTACTTGCTTACAGGGAATCTATAATAGATCAATCCCTTCTTGCACTCATCATAAGGTGCAGCAGTGACAAAAAAAAATAACTTAAAAAGGATATACGGTTAAATACATTTTTAGATATTCAGCATGAGATATCGTATTTACCGAATATTATAAGCATATGTACGCATATATATACATGCATATTTATATATGACAAATTTCAGGAATAACGAGCAAAACGAATAGCAACAAAAAAAATAATCTCATTGCAACCTTTGTTGAAAATACTAGAATTTGAAATAAAAAATTAACTTAAAAGATTTAAGTAAAAGCTTTATCATTTATGCTCGTAATAACCGCAAATTCATATACATATGCGAGAGACTCTCTCTCTTTTTTTTAAATGATTAATAATAATAACAAAAAAATAATATATTTAATCGGAAATATCAAAGTTAATTATTTCAATATTAATAAATATCTTAAAATAAACTTATATCTGCGTCTTCATTCTTCTCCTCTGGGCTCTTGAGTGGGCTTCAAGTTAACTGGCTGTGTGGTGACGATTTCATCCATTTAGCAAGGCAGCATTTGTCATCATCATGGGTGGCTGGAATTGGTGTGGTCACATCTTGGCGGTTGGGACAGAAAAAGGGCGGTGCACCGGCTAGTTGTCTACCCCACTGTCATTTTGCTGGAATCTCGAGTATATTGCTTCATATCTTCTTTTTTTATATATATCTAATAATAATTAGGATTATTAATAAATTTTCATAAGCTGTCTCCAATGGTTACTCGAATCCACAAAGACAAGAGTTCTTAAAAGAACTGTATAATGGATTTGTTCTTAAGAATGTCACCAATAGTCCTATTCGTAAATGAATCTCTAAGTAGCTGGTTGCTTGCAGAATTCTAGAGCCACAAAAAAGAATGACTTGCCCAGAATGGCTGCCAAAGAAAGAATGAATCCCCCAGCACTATCAATCCCACTAATAAGAACCAATTCAGATATCCCTCTCAGAAGAATGAATCAGCCAATCCTTTTAATTTAGCTTATCACTTAGATTGCAAACATTCCTTTATATCTTTCCGATTAAATTCTACATTTTAAGTTTGACATCCATCTTGAATAACCCAGACCACTTGCTTACAAAATCGATTCAAAAGAATTTTTTTTAAAAGAGATAACAGCTTAATTATAGCATTATCAAACCTTTTGCTTTTGATCAGATTTTTGCAAAAGCAATTAACATTACTTGCTTATGGAATAAAATTACAATCTTTAGAAAAGTAATTAAAAAAAATATACAAGTATGTTGGAAAATAAAAAAAAAAGCATATAATGACATATCATAAAAAATATACAAAAAGGAAAAACAAAAAAAAAATTACATGAGTTTATTATACGTGTACAATATTTAAATTTGTGTGTGTGTGTGGGTATTCTACTGCTCAGACCGAACCTCCATTATTAATCTAGCACATTTTTATATTTGTTGTGCTTAATACAGACTTTGTGCAAGGCCATTTGATAATGCGTGGCACAATATATATTCACAGACCATTTATATGTCTTATATGCTGATTATATAATAAGAATGCCCATTTAGTGGAAATTGTATGTATGTTACTGTTTTGATGTGGTTGAATCCCAATATACTTAAGTCAAATATGCTGGCATACCACTATTGTAATTGGAAATAAAGATGAAAAAGATTCTCTCATTCTAAAAAGTAAAGTACAGAGTATTAAAAAATGAATATATGAAATGAAGTTTGTGATAAATAAGATCAATGGCATACTGAATGTATAGAAATGTTTGAAAGATTTTGCCACTATGAATATACAATTTGAAAAAAACAAAAACATGAAAAGTAATGACGTTTTTGGATCATGAAGTTGGTGATAAATTTTTGAAAATACCACATTCAGCAAAGAAAAATAGATACTCTATCAGAGTAGACAATTTTTATCTTAAATAACAATAAATGATCATATGAAGCAGCTAGAGAAATTGCAATATGCTTGAAAAAGAATATAGTTGGCAATGAAGTAGATTAGGAGAAAAAGATTCAATAACTACTTTTAAAAATAGACATAGATTAGTAAAAAAAAACAGAACAATACGTAAATAGAAAAGTCACATATAATGCATATAAAAACGTTTATTAAAAAAAAAAGAAAATACTTATTTTTATATAAGGCTGGAATAAAGATAGACTAATTCATATGTTCATTAATATATATTTATGCTTAATTTATGTGTTTATATCCCTTTTTAGTATTTAGTTTTTTTTACCTATTATTATTTTTTTAATTTTATTTTATTCTGGTGTTTTATTTTTATTTTTTCCATATGTCATAGCATCAGCCGGGAGGCGAACCCACAACAACCATCTGCAACCAACTACTTGCTTGCAATGCCGCTGCACTACCTCTCGGCTATTGACAATCACTTCAATCACTAGAAGTGCTATGATCAAATTACTTGAACAATAGAGGGCGCTTAAATGCTCTCATTGCTGATTTTTGCTCCCAAGATAAGTTAAAGTTTTATTTATTTTAATAACACCTAGATAAAAATTTATGTTACTCGAGAATATTTGTTTGGAGAGTGGGTGATAAAAAAAAGAGTTGGAGCGAAGAGAAATAGATTTAATTGGATTTGGAAGACTGACGAAAAATATTGCTAACGTTTGGAGAGCGATTTGAGAGGCCGATATTTTAAATATATATAAAAAAATATTTTTTGTATTTATTGTAATGAGGCCTTAAAAAGTTAAGGCATGATTAAGATTAGTTAGATTTTAGGAGGTTTGCTAATAATTTTTAAAAAAAATCTAAATGAGAGAGTGATTCATTTTGAGAAAGAGGAGTAATGTTGAGGTGTGAGTTTTAGGGGAACACTTGTTTCTCATTCTCCATTATAAAAAAGAAAAAAAATTGTATAAAGAGATTTGGAGAGTGGTAGAAAAATCATAAATTTAAATATAGAGATGGGGAATTAGAAAAATGAAATATTGACTGGATGTGTAAATCACAATGTATGTATGATGGTCAGAAGGAATCTAGGCATGCTTTGATAATGTGTACAGTATGTATAAGGTTTTTCATCTGGGTAATTTTGTATTTTATAAGCAATGATTTATTATGCTTAGCATGTTTTTTGCTGGTAAGATTTCATTGAAGATTAGATAAGCAATGTCATGGCGATGAAGACGCTGGCATGACTAATCTATGGAAAAGGTGGTTTTTTTTATCGTGGTGACCCGCGAGATTTAAGTTGAGAGACCATGGCAAATTTTTTCATTATCTTTTGTGAATATGCCATTAATGGAGTCACTTCATAGATTTTTTTGTGATTTTTTTGAGATTTGTCAGAATCTTTATTGAGATTTTTCAGAGTTTTATATTGACTTTTTTTTTTATATTTTCCAGAGATTTTTTTGATGTAAGTTGTTTAAAGTTGGATTATTTGATTTTTTCTTTTTGACCATTTCTAGATTAATACTATAATATTTTTTGCATTTACAGATTTCCGTCCATTTTGTGCTTTTCCATACAATTTTTTTTGCATCCATTTTGATTCTTCTTAAGTTACTGTAAGTTATTGAAAGTTTGATTTTTTTTACTTTTATTTTTATCATATTGACATTTTTTTTTTTTTTTCAGAAACAACAAACATGGTATCCGATGTCTACCAGATGGCTTGCTTCTTTACTATTTTTTATTGATATGACATATTATCATGAAGACATACTACTATAAACTTTCGATCTTTAACGTAGCGTCTCCACATGATTTCTCGACAAATTTTATCGATTAACACTGTCCGGAAATCACTAGGAGACATTATCTTAAAGATCGGAAGATTAGAGTAGTACGTCTTTGTGGTAATGCGTCATAGCAAGAAAAATACTAAAATACCAATTAACAAATACAATGGAAATATTATAAAAAAATTGCCATGAAATCGTCTTTTTTTAAAAATAGCAGTAATAAAAAACAACACAACTAAATATTCAATACCATCGCTTGTTTTCAGTTATTTCGTTTTAGACATTTAGTGTATGCCTCAGAAAAAAACAAAAAACGCATCCGGCGTTCCCAAACCGGTATACTGTGTATACAAATATCTCCCTATCCCACTATTACTTTTGTGTACTCTTATACTTTGTTGCTTTAATATTGTGTGTGCATGTAATTGGAAATATGACATGCAAAAGATACTTCTTTAGATTATTGAAATGTATAGCTTTTTTTTTCTATTTAGTTTAAGGAGAGTTTCATTTTTATTTTATCACATTTGTGAGTTGAATATATTTCTTACGACTTTTTTTTTTTTTAAAATGATAACACTTCAAAAAAAAAAGCACATGAATAAAAACTAATGCTTGAGTAACGTGTTTTAGTACCTTTAGATCTATTTAAAATTTATGATGAAGCTGTAAAATTGGCATGCCAAATCATAATCTGTGGCACAAATTAATCGTGAACTAACAATGATAATCAAGCGTTATCACTTGATTATACTATAATAATCCAACCTCTCTTTAGGCAGAACATTTAAAGTTTTGCAAGCGCTCATGTATTGTAATAATAAAATATTCATTTGTTGTGCTTTATAATAGACTTATTAACAAATACATTGTTTACAAAAAAAAAAAAAATACTATTTTAAATAATAAGATGTTTTTGTTTCAAAAAGATGTTATTTCACTTCTCGAATGAACGAACTTAATTATTCTATTTAATAATTACCAGAAATAGAGTTTTAAAGGCCATCCTCTTAATTCACAAATGCATCAATATATATATATTTTGGGTAAAGGTTTACTTTAGCGACCAGGGCATATTTGCCATCTAGTTTTTAAAATTAGAACTAAAATCTTACGTATCTGCTCCTATATTACAATTAGAGTAAATATTTATTAATTAAAATGTAAAAGATAATAAAAAAAAATCATTTACCTTTTTAAGCACAATTATGCCCTATGCATAGTAGGAAGTTGGAGAAAAAGGCGGCAGTGCTATATCTACTGCGGAAGGCAAATTCTTGGAGGTACGATGAAAATAAAGCCCTGCTGGTACCAGATTGGAATTTCAGCTTACGCTTGGCCATCATCCACATATTCTCAATATTCTGGGTATGTATGTCTTGGTCTTCAGGATTCACGAAGTTGTCCTGGTGGACGACAGCCGAATCCATGAACACCCCATTGCTAAGTCTGCTGATATTATTGTACACAGCCCAGTCATCTGAAATTATGCGAGTCCCTGGTAAAGTGTACCGCTGGATTAGGGCCTCCAATGTGCCAGCCGTTCTATCCGCAACTTCTGCCAAGAAGCACTTCCTTGACCCTCTTTCAATACCACCAAAGACCCAATGCTCTCTATGTATAGTCCCCCTGTGGTATTTTCTGTGGAAATAATACGTTTCGTCGATTTCGATGACTAATGGCTCCCCATTGTTATCCATTCCGCCGAGAACCATCGAGATAGTTTAAATTCTTAAGTTATAAATGTCGATAGTTTAAATTCTTAAGTTTCAAATAATTTGAACTAATTATTTTAATTAAACTAGTGTAATTATTTCAACTTCTTTAAAATGGTAAATATTTTTTTTATTATCTTTTACATTTTAATAAATTTTAATGTAATTGTAATATAGTAGTATGCGTAAGATTTTCGAATAATAATTTACTTCTAATTTTGAAAACTAGAGGGCGAACATGATTTTTATGCTGTGGTCGCTAAAGTAAACCTTTACCTTTTTTTGCATTCACGAATCTAGAAATATTTTTTAATTATATTATATATTTAAAAATTTGAAACTTTCGGTGAATTGTGAGTCATTCTATATTTTGATACATTCGCCCTGCAACGTAACCAGTATGCTAATATCACGTGATTATCAAAAATGAAGCATTTAAAATTAAATTCATTAATAAATTTCGTAATTAAATTTAAATGTCTCTTCGTGATAATTTCTTAAGTTAAACGCAAAATAAGCACACTAAAGTAATTTTAAAACGTTCTTATTTTTTATAATAATACTCGTAAATATTCAATACATTTTTTTAAAAAGATCATCCCTTACCTTTTAATACTTTTAACTAAAACTTGCTATTAAATATTAGATTATATAATAATTTGTTTAAGACAGCTTTTTATGTTTTTAACATATTAAAGCTGATCGTTCCGTGTTGTGAGATATTGCGATCAGACTTTTATCGCTTATCTTCGTACCACCGTTAATTTTTGTTTTGGTTCATTTTGCTATATACTTGACATAATGTAAGATAATTTCTGATAGACGTTCTTTTTGGTTAATTAATTTTTCTACAATATTCTCAATTTATTTTTATATTTTTTTTTCATCAATTTTTCGCGACATTCATCAATTCTCTTATTCTGATATCAATTATAAATTTTTTATAATTTTCATAAAATATTTCTCTTATACATGACTATATCGTTCCAATTATCTTATTCTCAATTTTGTAGAGTGTTTGGTTTTATAATTACTTTTAGCATTTTATCAGCAATGACAAATTTATTTTAGTTTTTACCAGAGCATTATTCATCTCAATGCCATCATGTTGCAAACATCTAGCAATGCAGAACTTTAAACTACTCTCTTTCGCTATGAGCGCATTTTGAAAACAATTTTTACTTGTCTGATGAGTTTATCTGTATCTCCACATTTTAGCGTTGATAGTTTAATATGTTTCCATTCTCTTCCAAAAGGAACAACTTTCTATCCACTTTTAACATCTTATGGAAGATTGGATAATTGTTGCACTGCAAAACAATTTTTAAGTAGGGTATGGAGATTCAGGTGTTTGATATTTCAATTTACATGAAAAGTGAAGGTCATCTACAAAATGCCTCTACAGTAAGAGACGGTGATCTGAGAATCTTTGCTTTTAGATAGTTGTCATATGATAAAACTGAGATAAAGGATGCATGGATAAAAATCAAAAAATCTTGAAATCTATCTGGCTGCTAACTATTCTTTTCCAAACATATGTCAATTTTTTTAAAAGAATTAAATCACTTCATAATACTGCAATTTTATTCTGATCATTTGTTCAAGACAGAGATTAGGCCTAAATTTATAGAATCTATATTCCTTAAAAGATCACGATATTCTTAGATCTGTTCACCAGCTCCACAACCTAAAACCATCAATACTTTGCATATCATTTTTCAGCTTCCAGATTATAACATCAATAGAGAATGGAATTATGGGAAATACCATAGCTGAAATATTCTGAGCTTCCTTTTTTTTTTTTTTTTCAACATCTAAAAGTTCTTTTACAAGTATTTTTTTCATTGTTATTTATACCCATTCTTAATCTTTTGCCTCAAATGATGATCTGTTGCAGATGACTGATCAGTGGAAGGAAAATCTATGTATTTGTTATCACTTTTGACATCAGTTGCTGACTGAATTATCTCATAACTTTGATAATGAGAGTCCCGTTACCTATATCTTTGCTAACTGTATTATCAGCATATCTACATATTTTGAATTTTTCATCACTATAAAATTCACTTTTATTTTCATTTATTTTGTTTTTTTTAGCATATATTCAGAAATACAATACAAATATGCGAATATGCAACATGCTTCATTCCTTTGCTGTGTAACATCATTTACTTTCAAATCTATTACAACCATAGCTTGTAGTTCTATTTAGAGATTTTTTAAAATAATATTGAAATGTTTTGTATATCCATTTTTTTAAATATTTCACATAAGTAATTCAAATATCTTATATCCACAAACACCATATGACTTTTTTTCCCTGCAATTTCTTGACTTTTTCATTATTCAGTGCATATAATTATATTTCATTCCCGATTTCCCAGAAATCAGCTTGTGTATGTAAATGATTGTCTTTCAATGTAAGACTTCTGTTTATATATGGTTTACTATAATAATGTTAGCTACATGGACCATGAGAAATATGGTAATTTTCATATGTAAAAACTTTCTTTGGCTTAAAAGTCATTTTCTTTCTATATGTGAGATGTTAACTAGTTTTCCAGCATAACTGGAATTATTTTTCTTCTGTTTCCTGCAATAAATATATTGTACCGTCCAACAGTATATCTTAGAGTTTATACACTTCATATGTTTTGTATTTGATTTGCTAATTCCCTAATTAAAATGTGTCAGGTAATTTTATCGAACACAATTATTTTTCCTGCTCACATAACCACACTTGACGTAACTAAACTTGAACAATAGTGAGGAGAAAACCAGATTTTAATTTATTTGAAAGGCCACAGAATTCTGATGTAATACACTGTGGATTGCTCAGAGAAACCTGTTAGCCACCTTCCCTTTCCATCCCACACCCTATGTTTTTTCCCATATTCTTCACTATCCTGTTCCATCTCATTTCCACAATATGATCTTTGTCATCTCTGTGGTCATCATATCTAAATCCCCCTTATCTTTCCCCAACCCCAGCATAAAAACGAAGAACCCACTTTATGTATAATCTTTTTGGGGTTTTTTTTGTACCCTTTCTGCTTGCAGGCATTTCAATTAACAGATGCCTAATATTTTCTATACCTTCCTTACAGAACTTTCAGACTAACTCACCCATATTTTTCCATTTATGTGTATAATCCCTTATTGCTCAAAATCCTGTTCGAGCCTTGAACCATAAACTACTTTTCTTGCTATTATTATAAATTAACTCGCACCCAATATTGTTTACTTCTGTATATATTTAAACTCTTTTTACTCTCCATCTCACCAACTCTCTACTTTTTATTAATGCATCTATTCTTTATTATTAGAAATTTGTGATTCTGAAGCAATTAACTTGTTTTAAAGTTATTTTAATATTAAGAGTGCGTGTGTGTAAGTGGAATTGTGGATAATATTTAATATAAATTTGTTGTTTTCTTTTAGTCCTCTACACTTGAGAAGTCTGCTTCTAGCAGTAAAACCATTCGTTATGTTTTAGAGTTTATTTTTTTTGTCTAGTCTGGTTTAGTAGTGAATTTGGGTGATTTTGAAGCACATGTGACTATATGTTACAGTTTGCAAATTAGTACAGTTACTTTTGGGGTGTTTTTATTAATAATTTACTTCTCTTCTGTTTATCGCAGAATGAAAGAGTTAACAGATTTTAATAATAATAGTAATAAAGTAGTTAATTTTGCTTAGATTCATTTAATTGTAATAAAGTTGGAAATTACTGATGAGTCCTAAATTTGAGCCTTTCTGTGACAAAAATACAGTTTTATATAGAATTTAATTTATTAAATCCAGTAATTTTCATAAAAAACAAAAAAATAAGCCTTCAATTAATTTTGAATAAAAGGTTAATAAGTGAAGAAAATTTTTTTAATTTGTCCGAGATTAAACATCAAGGTTGAATTAATAATAGCTTATGATACAATCATGTCTCGGGAAGTCCATCCAAGAATACACTGGCTCCCCCCCCTTATCTTTATTAGTTACTATTATGAAATTATTTGATACACCCGGAAGATTGTATTTTCTAATACAACATTGGCAATTTATTTAAACAATTTTATCCTATTAATAACTAACAAATAGAAGTTATGTTCAGGTTTATTAATTCATAATTAAAATTTACTAAGAGAATAAAAATATAAAATCAAAATTAAATGGTTATTAAAAATTACGGCTCTTAAGATTTAGATTTTTAGTAATTCTACTGGGACACAGCATTGGTATCAATATAGTTCAAGAAAATGCATATTTTTTTGCTATACTTAAGAGTTTAAGAGAATGATCATTTCTCATTTATGCAACAAAGTTTCTTACTGGTAAGTTTAATTGTTCACATATAATACTGGGTAGTTTACCATGCATGGATTTGTCCTGGAAGGGATCAGCTGTACACTTGTCTTACAGCTTGTAGGTAGTCCGGGGTTCAAGATTCAGGTAGGCAATGGCTTCACTCATGGCATTATTATGACTTCAAGAAGGAAGAAAACATGGACAAATGAACTCTTCTGTATTCACACATATTACAACCATTCAGTCCATTGGTGAGAATAGCTGCGCATTTTATATGACCTCGTAGAGAAAAATAATTTCAGGTCACATATAACACCAGGTAAAAGATGAAGATTCTAAGATGATGACGCACAAAATGTTTGCTTTTTATACTCATCCTGATTTTTAGTCAGCCACACACCTCCTGTTGACACCTGTTAACTTTGACAAAATTTACTTTATTTTTGTTTCAAAATCTTTTTCTTTTTTTTGCCTTTTGGTCACATTAAGATGAAACAATACTGTGATTTTAAGTATTTCTAAATAATTTTATGATAATAATTTATTTTCTTAGCAAAATCAAAGTAACATTTTGTTATACTCTTCATATCTTTTTAATTTCTTTTAACTTAAAAAATATATATAACTTACATTGTCTAAAATAAATAAATCAGATATTTCAAAAGAAAAATATTTTCTTCTTAGGAATTTAGTAATTTGAAATTCTAAATTGCCAATGCAACTTGTACCAAAACAAATACAGTGCAATATATATATATTGTAACGTTTATTTATATACGTTGCAAATATATTGGCATTTGGTAAAAGCTAAAAAATAAAAGTAAATTTAGATTTTTTTTTGACTAATTTTTTTAAAAAAATAATAACATACAGTGAAGGTTAAATTATTCTTCGTATTTTTTTAAAATGTAATTAGAAATAAAAGTAGAATTGGAGAGAACAAAAGACATAAATTACCAATCTAGATAAGAGAAAGTAAAAATACTTCAACTAATTAAAGATGGCAGAATTATTCTGAAGAAAATAAAGACTTTGTTACATAAATTTTATAAAGAATATATAAGATTATCAACGTATATTTTGACAAACAAAAGATATGCGCAGAAGTCAGAAAACTGGGCCTCTAGTATAAAAGACAGAGGTCAGTTTGAAGAACATCTTGTTCATTGGTTTCTCTGGTTGGTCTTGGATAACAATAATATATCCAAGATCGCTCTACGCTGAAGTAATTCGGCATGTCGGAGTGAACCAGAGCTTCTGAAGACATCGTGACTGAAGATGTATACCAGAAAAGCTTTCGTGACCGACTAGGAGAATGGACCACAAGATCAAATAATAACCAAAAGGCCAAGCTCATTCTACCCAAAAAACTATGCATAGTTATCTACTACTGAATTCACAAAACTTACCGGTAAGTTATGCTTCATTATCCTGACTGTGACAAATTTAAGCGTTCGCAAACAATTCTTAAAAATATACGTATAAAAAGATCCCGATAGTGACTTTAATTTAACTGATCAAGAGACTCTTATTTAACCAAGAACTTTTTAATTGTTTAACTGTTATTTATTTTATTAATATTTCACATCTGAATTATATGTGTTCTCTCTAATTTACTTATTAGGAATTCTCATTTTAACTTAAACAGATTTTTAATCTTAACTTAAACAGATTTTTGGTCTGTTATAATAATAAAATATTTCTAATATCAATTTTCATTTGTGCGTTATTAATAATAGTTATTAATTATTATTAAATTTATTAATATTATTTTAGTGATGTTTAAATATATAATTTATCTTTGCCAATGTGTTTAATAAATTCCAGGAATAATAATATTTTAAAAAAATAATTCTCGTTACGGTATGATGCAATACCGATTAGTTTAAAAGTATTCTTTCTTTTTATTATTTGTGAGACGTGCTGGTGACAGATTTCAGCGGTCTCTTTAGAATAAAAGGACCTGGCACCCATATTGAATAAATTAAAAGCTGATTTCGTCAATAGCATAATTCTCAACTATTAATAGGCCGAGTTGATCAGGAAATATAGCTATGTTTTTAGAATAGAAATACAACTTTCTTCTTTTTTGACATAGCTTGATCAACTCGCGTGCAGTTTATATTAGCGTGTAGAGGCCTAGCAAAATGGAAAATGTTATATTTTCCATCCAGTCATATGTCATAAGAGTATGTTGGAAGGAAGCTATACTAATAAATAAAAAATTAGTCTTATTAATTTTTTTTTAAATATAATTTTTGTGAAAAATCTAATGATACAGTAGGATTGTGTTAATCAATACTGAAAAACAAGCATGAAAAAAAGGAAAGTTTACAAACATTGATAATGAGTTATGAGCATTTGAGCTGTGATATCACTTTGTCCCCTCTTGGTTAGTCTAAACTGGGAATGTCAAAAAGGGACAAAATGCCTTCAAATAATTTCTTGGAGGAGCGAAGGTCATCTCTTGTTTTGATTTTATATGTTGTCCTAAGAAAGAAGAACTCCTCTTCTTGTTCTGATACCCTGAAGACCAATTTACAGTTAACAGCCCACCTTGCATATACTATAAATATTGAAATTCTAATCCTTGAGTAAGTCCTGGAGTTCACACAGTCCTCAATGGAGGTGATTGCATGTAGACTAATTTTTGAGTGATCATTGATTATTTTCCTTATTTTTGTTAGTCTGATGTAGTCATTAATTAAATGATCTATGGTTTCTTCACTATGTTTACACAATTTGCAAATAGGTCCAAGCTTAGTGAAACCTCTCTTGTATACCAGAAACCACTTTGTGGGCAACAATCCACATTATAATTGATAGTAAAGTCCACATATTTGGACTCAAGGCCCCAAAACCTAGAATTCGATATCAACTTTAATTTGCTATGAATAAATTTGTAATTCTGGGTTAATCAGGTGATATACTTCCCATACTTTTGAGTTTTTGATCAAATGATAGTTTAGTCAGATGTGTCAGCTTTCTCAGGGAATTAACCAACATTGAGATCCAATCCTGCTTAGTAGTGGAGGATGATCTGTGGGAGGAACAAATCATGATTTCCTCATAATTGAAAGATGGTGTCAAACTGTGAATAAAGTTATGTGCCTTCTGGACATAGAAAGCTGATAATGAATGAAGGGCCATACCATGAAGTTTGTGATGCCACTGAATCTTTTTTATGCTTATGGCAATGACTTTCCCACCCGGAGAAGCTTTGAGCAGATAGAATTTTATTTTTATTTTCAAATGATCTGGTTAATTTTATTACAAGAAGGAAATAAGTTATTTTGGTGAAGATTTTCATATTCAACAAAACTACCTTTCGCTAAAGCGAGAGGTAAACTTTGGATAATGACTTGGTAATTCTCTTTTATGGATTCCAGAATTGAGTCTTGGATTTGTTTAGTCATGGCTGTCAGCGATCTGTAAATGGGGAATCCCAGAAATTTCTGAGGTTCGGCTGAAAATTTTACTGAAATTTTTTTGTCAGTGGCAATTTTCCAGACCGCGGACTTAAGAATATTGATCTCTTATACTGTGTTTTGATGTATAATTGTCTAAAATGATTCCAAGAAGGTTCAAGTATTTGGCCAATACATCATCCATGTAGGCGAAACACTTAACTTCCTTTCTAATACAAGGGATGTAGATGACAGGGAGCCTTCTCTCTATATCCATCAAGAGACTATAAAGCACAGGGCACTCAGGGGGATCCTGAATTATGGAATGGGAGGGTTTGAAACCAGATGTTAATCTACCATCCAATGTGATGAGTGTCTACCGGTTCCTTGGTAGGTTGCCTATTATCTGAATGAGTATTTTTTGAATGGAATACTCAGCCAGAACCTTTAAAAAAATATCAGTTCAGATAATGTCAAAGGCTGCAGAGATGTCCAGCTGTACATTGATAGGTCTGTATTTCCTCTGGATCCTTATAAGGTCTACTAACATTTTAACGTGTCCTATGGCATTGATAGTTGATGATCCCTTTTTAGTGTATTATGATTGGGATATTGAGGGTAGAACTTTACCTTGAATATTATCTTTGATCACCGATTCTACGATTTTAATCACTGGAATAGGCCTCAGACTTAGAAAGTTTCATAGATGGCTTGTCCTTTTTTAGAAAAGGTACAAGAGCAATGGGTACAAATATGGAATGTCTCTGCATTCTTCTTCTAGGTGGTTTACCATATTGAACATAGTTGAATGGCAAATTGATTCAGATGCATGATGAGAAACCGGGGAATTCTATGAAACCCTGGATGTATCCAGTCAAGAAGAGATGCCAACTTGCTTTTTAGCATCTCCTCTGTAATCCCATCATCTACCCAATCTCCATGAACATTCCACATAATGTTTACACTTACATCACCTTTTTGCAACTTCCTTCTGAAGGGTTCTGAGATTTTGTCTAGCATAGCCAGCCCAATGAATGATTTCCCATCTGTCATTATGACTATTGGAGTAGCTTGCTTTCTTTCTGCCCTGAGCACCCATCTAAGGTATTCCTTGGTCCAGCAGTTTGGTGATGCCAGGTAGACCTTTAATCTCTTGAAAGATATAAATTCTGCCAATGTTTTTTGCTTGGCCTTATAAATGTGTTTTAGTTTGATAATTTCAGACATTACCAGCATTAGACTTTACTGTTTTCAATCGGTTGTCTACTGATTCCATCTCCCTGAAGAGACTGTTTGGACCCTACTGTTTTCAATCGGTTGTCTACTGATTCCATCTCCCTGAAGAGACTGTTTGGACCCTTGATCCTTCGTGAGTGGTGAGCAATAAGTGATTGGAGAATCCCGATGAATGAGAACCTGGCCTCCTCCACCGTGATGTTTAAAATATCTATTTTTTTTTAATAAATGTAGACCTCTGATATGATGGCCTCAGTCGTATTCGATCTAGCGATCATTTTAATGGTTTTGTTGCAGCTTTCATCAGAAGTAGATCCACCCCATGCATGGATGCTAATCACTAAAGTCATGTGGTCTAAGAGCACTGGCTCCAGGGCTGCATCCAACAGGAAGTGGATCTCAGGAGAAGAGAATAACAAATCAATGAGAGAGCTGTATCTATGAGTATAAAATGAACATGATCCTGGGGGAAAGAAGCCATCCCTGCTCATAAGTTTCCTGTTTAATAAGGGTAGGTACTTTTTTTTAAAGTCCCCATATGTTACATTGAAATCACCAAGCAATAATTAAGGTAATGAATTTGAAGCAAGGGTCATGTTAATGATGTGTATTAATCTATGAAATATTGTGATTGAGTTCTGAGTATAGACATAAATTATGTTGAATGAGAATCCACTGTAGTTGACATTTATTGTAATAAGGTTGCCATCCATGAATAGAATTTTAAAGTTATGGAGTAAAAATTTTTTATTAATTAAAACTCCCAACCCCCCTGATGCTGTCAGTGCTACAGAAAGTTTTACAAAACCAGTTGACCCAGCACCTCTATTATTTTATTACCTGAGCCCTGATGAAATTTGGTCTCACCCATTAAGAAAATTTGAGGTACATTGCTAACAAATTTAATCCTCTTACAATTATTTTGATTATCAGTTTAACCAGAAAACAAAATTAATTACAACAAATTATGTGCTAGTATAGAGATGGTGATCATGTAAAAATAATTTCATTTGAAAGAGTTCTAAATGTAAAGAATGCATTTTGGGAGGAGATATATTATGTTTTATAAAGCTTCTAAACTGTCCTTAAATTATAAAAAAATATTTTATTTATATTTTTACTTATCAAAATTAATATTATAATATAATACACCTTATACACCTTAATTGACACTCTACAATGCAGTTTAACATATGATTTATTTTATCTCCTCTTGCTTACAGTTTCAACTGTCGAGCAGTCATCATCAGAGCTACAACATTTAAACATATACAATTAATATATACAATCAATACCTATCTATACATATACCAATATACACACACATATACAAATATACATATAAATATAAAAATAAAAAAACATTTCAAACACTCCAACTATTAGTTTAAATATGGATCTTTAATATCTCTATAATCTAAAACCACTTTATCTCACACTTATATTCAATTAACTTCTTTTATATAAAATTTTTATTTTATATTTTTAAAGTTTATTTCTTCATATTCTAATCTTTTAAATTTGCCCATTAATCTAATTTATTCCTTCTATTTTAATTACTTATGTATTTTACATTAATCAATAATATTAACATAATCTTATAATTTTATTTCCTCTTAATTTTTAACAAATAAGAAGTGGAAGGAAATTTTAATACTTCAAAATTAATATTCACACATATGATGGCTAACACAATCTGTTTTTCTACAGAGGCAAAACTCTCCGTACAGTAGTGCAACTCGGTGCAAACCAGAGTAATCAATGTATGCACTGATGAAAGCCCCAAGCTAGAAACTAATCTGGGATATTGGATGAGTAGGTACTAGATAGGGATTTTGTGCACAAATCTTCCTGCATTCATTGATTACTCTGGTTTGCACTGAGTGGCACTACTGTGTGGAGAGTTTTGTCTCTATGGGCAAATTAATATTCAGACATTTGCAATAAAAATTTAAGAATGGATTGTATTGTTAGGCAATAAAGGTAAAATTTGAAAGCAGCAATGTGGATAGGTATGACAATTGTCCCATGCAGAAGGCTAATCTAAAAGTAAAAAATAAAAATAAATGCTGCTTTGAGCCATAAACATAAAGCCAAACACTTATTTTCATCCATGATTATTGACAACATTGTGTATTTTAGTATATCTAACAATATTATTTTACTTGTCCACAAAGTATGTGTGCCATATCCAATTCTATAAAAGAAATGTTATACCACATATGAACATTTAACTAATTGTCTACATATAATAATACTACCAATGTTAAAAAAAACATTGAATAAGAGAGTGTTTTAAATTTATCTATTCTAACACATTGAAGTTAATTATTAAAAAGATCAATAACATTTATTGAAATTGTGACTAAATCTATTTTAATTTTTAACTTGTAAATATTTCTCTGATGATTGTAGAGTCTAATTAACAGATGACATACTAAAACAGAGAGCAAGATCATAATTTCATTCGGGTATTATAAAATATACATTAGCATCATTTTTCCATATATGTTTTAATGTGAGAAATATAAAATATCAATATTTATCTTTGGTCTGAAACTATTTTATAAACATTTTCCTGACATGTATGATACGTTATTTGAAATTTGTAAAGATTCTTCAAAACTGGACAAATAATGCACATACAAATCAAATGTTCTAGGTTGAAAAATTGCTACATTTATTTGTGTCAATCAGTATTTGATATGATATTTTAAATAGAAAGAATTTTATCAACATAATACTGGAGTCTGCATCTATGAATCTCTTCCTCGCTCTAGATATATTGACTAGTTTAGATCAATTTTTAAATTATTGTAGGTCAGATGAAACTTTCAAAGAAATTGTAAAAGCTCAAAATTAATTGCAGCCAAATTTGACATAGAATCTGTATTTTAATGTAGTATGTCACAAAGGATGTAAAAAGTCAACACAATTTGATTCACGAACATGAAAATATTGCAGATCCTGAAATTTCATTTAAAGTAAAAAAAAAAAAAATTCTATATAAAAGGTCAAATATTAGAATCTTTTAAAGAACGATTTACTTTATTAAAAGAACATCTGAATTCATTTCAGTTATCATATTTGTTTAGTTCACAAACTTTAAGAATATTGTAAAAAAATATGACAAAAATTAACACATGAGAATCATTTACTATTGATGCAGATGATTTAAGCAAAAAATTTTTACACTGTCATTGCCGGTATCTTTAGCATCTGCAAAATGATTTTTTTAAAACTTAAAATTATTTGTACTTCCCAATGGTACAAGACAGACTTTTAAATCTTGCCATTACAAAACAATAGAGTTCTGATGGTTTGAATCAACTTGACACACATGATATTACTTGAGAATTTTCAATAATTAAAATTACAAAAGGTCAATTCACAAAATGATTTTTCTTCCTGTTTAAATATTTATTTATACATTTCTTTACCCAATCATGTTTAATATGTTCCTACAACATATAAATGACAAAGTGATTTTTTTTTTTGCCAAATAAAATATAATTAGCTTAATTTTGTACTCAAAAAAATATTAATATTTTTGTTTTTATTATTATTAAATTGCTTTAACTGATTTTGTTAACTGGTTTAATATATTTAAATTCTATAGAATTGCTTGAAAATTGATATATAATTAAGTTATAACGCCTTAATCCGTTTAAAACACTTATCTTTTCAGTATGTCAACTAATTTGATAGATATGGAATTGGGAGCCAGAAAAATATTCAATAATTTTTTTTTGTTTTGGAGTTAATAATTATTTTTAGAATTCTCATTTGATTTAAATAATGGTTGTAAGACGACAGTTTAATACCATTTTTTTTTCTTTTAATTTAATAAGATTTTTTAAACTATTAATAATGTATATGTATTATTATGAAATAATAATAATAATACATTTGAACTAATAGCAGCTATATCTACTGATATTTTAAATGAAGAAGTGAGACATACAATGAAGTTTATGAAGAAAGGAATAGCTCCAGGTAATAATGTAATTATAATTGATATATTAAAAGAAGCAGGCAAAGAAATAGAAAAAAAATTGGCAAAGTTATATACTAAATGTCTAAATAATAGAGATGTACCATATGATTTGAAGAATGAAGTATTAATTTTTAATAAAGATATTAGAAAGTATAGACCTACCAGCCTTTTATCAGTTTTATACAAAAAATTTACCAAGATGATTACAATTCATCTACAGAGAACATTGGATTTCAACCAACCAAGAGAACAAACTAGATTTAAAAGTGTTTTTAGTACAGTAGATGAAATCCAAGTATTGCGAGAAATTATAGAAAGGACCAATGAATATGATTTGCCATTGTGCTTTGGATTTGTAGATTATAAAAAGGCATTTGATTCAATGATTAAAGCATTGAATGATCATAGTATAGATCCAGGATATTGTCATATTCTGGAGAATATTTATAAAAATGCATTAGCAACAATTAGATTACATAATGATACTAGGAAGGTTAACATTGAGAAGGGTGTAAGACAGGGTGACTCCATATCTCCAAAACTTTATAGCAGTACTGCAAGAAGTATTTTGTGAATTAAAATGGGAAGCTAAAGGAGTAAAAGTAAATGGAGATTATTTAAGTCATTTAGATTTTGCAGATGATGTAGTTGTTTTTGCAAATATTGTGTTAGAGCTTCAAAAAATGTTGCTGGAGTTATCAGGTGGAAATAAAAATGTAGAACTAAAGGTAAAAGATGAAAATAAAGATTGATTATGATGAGTTAGAAGAAATTAACAACTACAAATACCTTGTTCAGATTATTACTACAGATGGAAACATAATGGATAAAATTAATCATAGAATTAAATTTGATTGGAATGCTTTTAATAGAAATAACTTAATACTAAAATGAAATATGCCTACATGTTTGAAAAGGAAGGTTTTTAATAAATGACTTAATTCAATTCTTACTTATGGAACTGAGACTTGAATACTTAATAGAAGAGCAATACAGAGACTTCAGACCACTCAAAGAAGTATGGAGAGATGCATGTTAGGAATAACAAGAAGACATCAAAAACACTACATGGGTAAGAGAACAAATGGGTATTACTGACATCATTGAAAGAATTAAAAACAAGTGGAGTTGGAATGGACATATTGGTAGAAGAGATGATAATAGATGAACAATTAAAATCGTAATCTGGATTCCAATTGTTAAAGATCCAGAAAGAGACCACATATGAGATGGATAGATGAAATAATGTATGCAGGGATGATGTGGAGAAGAGAGGCTAGAGATCAGTGATGGATTGAACTTGGAGGGACCATCCTGCAGTAGATTGATAATGGTTGACAATGGTGATTATATATATATATTGTGACCATCTGAATGGGAACAAGGGTTTAAGATACCTTGTATCTTAAATTAAATAGCTATATTGTATTATAAAAAAAATGAAATAGCCTTGGAATTTTAAAATTTTTTGAACAAGATCGTTTAAAGTTTGAGTATGGGTTGCCTATGTAGTTTATTGACCACTTGATAGGTATTCATTAGTATTATTGTGGTTAATGAGGTATATAATGTAAGGAAGAAGGGTTGTTTATTTATGAAATTGATATATTTTGTTGGAAAAATGCAAAGTTACCCTATGTTAGTATAATATTTAGTTGAATGGTTTGTACAGTCCTTTATTCATTAATTCTTATCCTTGTGTCAACAGAATAGCAGCTTTAATTATGTTTAGTTAAGACAGTTCAATGTTTAGATTGTAGTGCATGCATGTGTATGCCTGTATGATTTTGCCTTAGGTTTCATCTCATTTTCATCCTTTAAATAATAGCAAACAATAGTACATTCACAATAAAAATATTTAAATTACAGTAGTTATCTTAAATAATTAACAAATATATATTTCTTTCCAATGATTAATAGATAGTTGAATCAATAAATTATTTTACTAATTAAATAAATTATTAATCATTTTTATCTGATAGTTAATTAATATTCATTTTTCTTTCAGGTTTGTAAAAGCTATTTATTTCATTATTTGTATTTTTTTTTTTTTTGTCATTTAATTCTGAAAATCAAAATCATTTTTTTTTGTAAAGATTTTTTTTTTGAATATATAATTAGCAGAGTTAGCAAGATGCGTGGGAGTAAGCTAGTAACAAAACAAAAATGAACTGTTGCTAAAGAGAGAGCTTGTAACAAAGATCTCCAGTATGTAAAAAAAATTAGTTTTGTAAAGAATTAGAACCAAAAAGACAGTGGCTTATATTTTTCAAACAACTAAAGTTAATTGCTGAAGTCAGATTATAAGAAATATATCATGGAAGGAGCTAATTTCAATATGCAGCACTAAACTTTAACGAGGTACTCAGTTTTGCATTCTCTTTCAATTTAAACATTTTAAACTAATCTCTTCGTCACTGTTGCTCTTGTAAAAATGTATATTAATATCATGCAGTTTATATTATTTTATTTAATTCCAGTTTTAAATAAGAATGGTTTACATAACTATTATCATTTTATCATTAAGCAACGTGTTTTCTTTTTTTTTTTGTTATATGGAAAACGTATGCAGACTGTTATATAGAATACATTTTGTTCTCACTAGTTTTCGTGCGCGAAGATTATACATAGACTTAAGGATATGTCTATCTTGATAGAGCATACCACGTTTAAATTCTTCATACTTAGATAACAGTATTCATTTATTGGATGTATCTGGAGCTAATACGTATTTATGAATTAAGAAATAACATATAAACTACTTCTGTTTAAATTGAATTTGAAGGACAAAAGAAAAATGCTGGTAATTTTTTTTGGTTCTCTTCAATAAGGACGGAATATCAAACAAAGCATTACTAATCACGGAATTACTAAAGACAATTTAAAGTGTAGAATGCTATTCAAAATAATAAGGACAATTGCGTATTTAATCCAGAACGGCACGAAAACATCGTATATTTTCAGTATGATAAAGGAGGAGTTAACTGCTTGCGTGATTTGGTGTCTCAAATGGATATGTTATGAACACTGAAAAGTAGTGGGTATATTTAAGTTACGCTTATATATTTTTTTTTAAGTTATACTGCAGAAGTGCATTTAGTTTAAATGCGGTTTGGAATGTGTCCTATACTGTTTGTATAATCCCGGAGAGAAGTTTTGCAAATGAACTTTTTATTCAAATTACAAAACTAATAACTTTTGTGTCTTTATTTTTTTTTTATTGCTTAACTCATATATAATGTATATGATGGATAGAGAAGCTTTAATATTATTATGTTTATTTTATAATATACGTTATTTTGACTTTCAAGACCGTCTCTGGAAAACGTACAACTACGGCGGTATAAAAAAAATTGATTAGGTTCAGATAGGTCTTATTATTTTCCTTATGAGGATGAAGGAAATATTTTTAATAATATATTATTAGAGAGGTTTACATTTATTTTTGCATATGTTATTATCTTAAAGTGAGAAGTATTATTATTATTTTTTATTTTTTTTTTGAATCAACGAACGAACGTATAATAAAAATAGTTTGTTAAATATAAAAAGAAAGTTCGTTCATAATAATTAGAAGCATTAAATCTTAAAAGTAACCTAAAGTTTATTAAATTAAAAAAAAATTATAACTTAATGCAATATTTAATTATCATATTACCTGCTTAGTGCGTAATTTAGGGTTAATGTTATATATACTTTTATTCGCGAGGGTGTGTTTGTTTTGCACAATTGTAATATTTGTGTGGTAAAGTATAATTTTGTGAATATTTTATGCATAAATTCGTACAGTGTCGTATTTTCTGAGTTGAACAGATTGATGTATTATCTGTAGGTATTTGTCTGCTAGCATGTATTTATAAGGTTCAATATTTTAGAAGCTATGATAATAGAAAGAAATCTGACTGCGTTGTAATATTTATAGGGATAAAAGATCTTGCTTATTTAATATATGTTAATAATTTCCATGAGTAGAGCCTAGTTTATTTTATATGCGTATGATTAATGATATTTTTGAAGTGATGTTCTTAGGGTCCTGGTGTTGTGGAATTTAAAATCCCCACCAAATAATGTATTTAGAAGTAAAGGAGTTATTGTTAAAAGATGATTAAATGATGCTTAGGAAGTGATATGACGTTTTTCTTGGATTCTTGGTGTTGAGTAGATGTTCTCCACCAAAGGTATATGTGGAATTAGGTGAATTCTGGTAGAAGTGTTCAATAGATGTTTATCTGCTCCTCATGTATATTCCCTTTATAACGTGTTGTATGTAAAATCATAAAATATAGCTTTGTGTTAATTAAAAAGTGGTTAGACAAATTGTTAGATTAATTCTGGATGTAGTACTAGTGTCATATTTATGGAGGATTTACGACATTGTTCGAAATAAATTAATTATGTGATATTTTCTTAATGAAGGGAGAGTTTACAGAAAAGATTGTTTTATAATATTGCTGCTTGAACGTACACACACACGCGTAATATAAATAATATCGCGAATTGAGGTATAGAATTATGAAATATAAAAATGAGAAATAAATGCTCGGAAATATACTAAATTCAGTTAATAAAGGTATAAAACATTAAGATTTAAACAGGAAATAAGTATTTTAAAATACAATGTATCTATTTAAGTAAAAATTAATCATCAAATCATCAGAATAAACATGATTTTGCTATGTATGAAAGGTATAAGGAATTGGAATTATTATTTAGTCAATTAGAGAAAGTTGTTTTGCTGAAAGCCAAATATTAATGGTTTGATTTATTTTGTCAATCAACTGTAATATCCTCTCGAAAGTATTTATATTTTTTTTTTGTTGTGCTAATAATATGATATTTCATTTATTTATTGTCGTATGGATAAAACATCTAAGCAAGTATGTGTTCCAAGTCGGGATCTTTAAGTTTATTATTAGTTTGTTTAGATAGTAGGAATCCCAAACTGATGCTAAAGATTTATTTAATAATTTAAAGGTCTATAAAACGAAGACCTATTTTGTAAATATTATGTTCATCCCAATTTATTTTGTTTATTTGTAATAAATGATGTATTTAGTTATTTAAATTTAAAACAACTGTGTCGTGAGTTATTTTTTTGTATACATTCGTATTTCCATTTCCACATCTCCACATTGTATAAATCTATTATAAAACAGATATACTATTTTAAAGTTATCATATTAAATTTGCTAGTGTCTGACAATATTGTATTTCTTAATCCAAACATTATAAAGAGTATTTGCCACTTGATAAATATATTAGAAAGGTTGCCAAGTCAGTGTATTTGTTAGATGATGATATGAGATTAAAATACCCTATCTCTGTCATTATCTTATTATTGAAGCACAGTAAAATATTTAGTCAATTTGTTTCATTATATTTTAGCATACTTTATAATTATAACTTATGGGCAATGTAGTTTATTTAATTCAACTGTGTTTATTAAATTCCCTGAGATCTTATTATTTATTTCTTGATTGGCATTAGAGTAAATGTTTAAATTATGATATGCCAAGTAATAAAATTGTTTACGAATATAATTATAGCAAGCTGATATATGTTATACTTGGATGAAGGAAGAAATTAAGTTTAAAGTATATTTTTAATAGAGTGTACTAAGTAAACATTATGATTCTTTATCATACAATCAATTAACAAAGGAATTTACAATATATTGAATGTTTTATAATATTTCTTCCTTTATTCATTTATTATTATATATCTTATGAACTGCCTATAGCCTCCCACTGAGCTGAGCTGAACATAAACTTAAATATAGAGTATCAGTAATAATTTTATGTTATATATTTTATTGTATTGTTCTATTCATTAATAGAACTGGTGCCTGGGCATTTCGTTCATATAATATATATGGGCGGTGATGGGAGTGTAGGTTATAATATATATATATCAACTATAAGTGTCCAGTCAAAGAAATATAAAAAAAAATTTTTTAGATTTAACTTGAAATAAAAGCATGGGGGGGAGAGATGTCAAAAATTAATTAAGGCAATCCCTTGTTATAAAAAATAGGGATTGACTTAATTAATTTCTGAATCCCCACCCCCTCTCCAGTGCTTTTATTTCAAGTTAAATCTAAAAACTTTATTTGAAGTTGAAGAAACAATTATTTATTTCTTTGTAGTGCACAAGCAGTAAAAGCATTTAAATATACATTTTTTTTTATCTCTGTTATTATAATACTGTAAGTTTATCTGTTAATTTATGTATAACTATATCAGGTATAATTCAAATATAATGATTTTCTTGTCAAATAATTTTTTTTTCAAATTATTTTTTGCCGTATCCTTGTCTGTTTACTGGGTTTTTTTACATTCTTTTGTGATTTCTGCTTTTTATTCAAGATACATATAATTAATATATTTAATTTTTACTCACTGATACATTTTTATGAAGAGATTATTTATTGGGGGAGAAATATAGGAATGCCAACTAAAGGTTTGCACACAGGCTCTGATTCTACTGCAGTACCCTGTACTTGATTTGCTAATTATAATATGATTGAAACCTAATGTTTTACTGTTTGTTGATTTAGTGAACATTTTCATATCAAGCAGCTGCTGTCATGATCATAGAATATTAACCCATGATAATATTGGACCTGGTTTAAATGATAGCATATTGCCTTTCAAAAAACTAAAGACCTATTTACATAAAAAATGTGCTTACCTTGCTTCATTAAGATCATCCAGGAGTTATTCACATGAAATCTTTGGCTAGATCATATGTCTGGCAGATAAAGTTGACAAATGGTGAAAAAGTGTATATAGTGCCAATCAATCATTAATCTACGACCAAAAAAAAGTGGAGTTATGGCTAACTAACTTATCCATGGAAATGCTGGATCAATAAATGGTTATGTATTTTTAGTAGTTGTAGATTCATTTTCATGGTGGACAGAATATAAAATTATCAAAAACACTAGTGCTGAGGGTACCATTACAATGCTAAAAGATATCTTTCTTAATTGTGGTTATCCCGATACTATTATAGGAGACAATGGGACCAGCTTTGCATCTCAACAATTTAAGAATTATCTAACTGATAAGGGAATATGCCATATACTTACCCCTCTGCATCATCCCAAATCTAATAGTTATGTAGAGAAGGCAGTCTGACACTTAAAATCTACGATGAATAAAACTTGTCATACAGTATTTTTCCAGCACTTTGATGTATATCTACTAATATAACATCAGTTGAATTATTAATGTACAGAAAATTCCATACTCATCTTTCTAAATTATTGCCAATTACAAATGAAAATTTAAGAGACTTTGTGGATTATAAAAATTTTAAATTGGAAAAAGCATTTGGATATATGATACATTAAAAATAAATGGTTACCAGGAATAATATTGAAAATCTTATCTTGGAAAATTCGGCTGATACAAATAGATAATGGAAAAATTTTACTGCTTAAGACATTGTGAAAGTGGGTCATCAGATGCAGATAGTATTAATATCAAGTCAGCAAATGATGAACATTTTATTGAGAATATGGATGACCAAATTGTGGATATAGATCAAACTGTAACCAATGATTCAATCAAGGATCAAACTATTGAACCAGTTGAAGATCGTGTTATATCAAGTGAGCTCTAACAAGAAGGGATTATAACCTCCCAAAATTTTTTTCTAAAAAGAGCTTGTGTTTGCAGAAATACAGAAAAATCAAGTATTACATAGTTCTATAATAGGGTAGAGAGACCAGATGTCCTGATTTTTCAGGATTTGCCCCTATTTTTTGGTTAGATATCCCAGCATCCCTGAAATGTCTTTTCAGGACTGTTGTAGATCCTGATTTTCAAATTCTCATAATTACTATTTGTTGTACATAAATAATTCATTGCAAAAATGATAGTTTTTTGGCCCTCTCTGTCCATTTCAATTTCTATAGTAATATTATAAAAACTTCAAATCCCAACACCAAAACAAAGATTGGGTCCAATCATGTATGATTGCTAATATGTTGTATGGCTGGATTCTCAAGCTAGATGCACTCTTGTATCCAAGCTTGCCTTGGAGCATGTGTAGTTGGATTTTTGTAGGCTAAAAAATGAACTGCACTTGCACCTGCTTCAATTGACAGTGTAGTTTTGCTAGTTTTTATTGATATTAATTTTCTGCAGTGATAAAATTAATAAGAATATTAATAACCCTAAACAATAGACAATATGCAAAAGAGGAAATGTACTTAAAATGATGAATATATACAGGAATGGAGTTTTATATATTATACCGCTAGTGGGCAGCTCATGTTACATATTTTTTCATTTAAAAGTAAATGATCTAATTTATTAAAAAAGTAATAATTAAGGAGTGGTTTTAAAATGCAGTTTAAAAAAATAAAATAAAAAGATTGCTTACATTTGATTTTAAAATATAATAAAACTATTTGTTAAAAAGCAAGTGTGGTGGTGGTGGTGGTGGGGGGGGGGGGGGGAGGGTCTAAAATAGAATTTAAAAAAATTAAAACTTTTTTTTCTCTTTCTCTCTTTGTAAAGGAAATTCCTTTTATAATGTATAAAATAAGAAAATGTAAAATCAGACTAAAAGTTAGTCTGTAAAAATAAAATGTTTATAAATCTTTCAAAAATGTAATTAGTTTATAAGATTTCAGATTGATAATAAAATCAAAATCAATAATTGAATTAATTAAAAAACTGTAAACTATCTTATCGAGATAGTAGATAAATCTGAATGGATTAAGATTAAGGCAAATTTAAAAATCAGTTCATTAAAGAAATGTAAGATTAATTAAAAGACAGATTCAATTCAAGATAAAATAAAATGATGAGAGAGTTAAGATATAAAAGTTACAACTTGATTATTGTTCTTCAGTCATGGCTGCAATCTGCTAGATCATTCATTAGTGGGTTTGTGATATACAATTCACATTGCTATTAGTCCAGAGTTCAGGTTCTTTCTAAAGAATGCAGAATATTTGGAAATTGTAAACACAATAGTAAGCCAATCATTACTGCTGTGGTCAACATTAATAGAGAGGCTGCATAAGCCATAGAAGTGTCCAGCAGAGATTCATGCCCCAAGCTTTCAGCCACCAACTATCCTGCCCAAATCACTACCTGGAATCAATGCAGAGATTATAAAGTAGAAGCTACCACATACCATCTGTCTCATTATTCGACATTGTAATGGTTAGGTTCGTACGTTCTGTTAACAAGATGTAGAGTCCAAGCAGAATACAGGAAACTCAGTATCTCTGGGCTGGGAAAGCCATCCCAAGATTATTAAGTCTTAACATATTTGCCTGTGCTCTCACCATCACTACATGAGCAATGCTCCGGATGCTACTACTAGTACAACTTCCAATCCTGGGGGTCAGGGAGAGACAAGATACTCTTTAATAATAATAAGCCTTGCCCTAGGTTCTCTAACAAAGTATTAATACAGATTAATATGTGGTCCATGACCAAGTAATATTAAAATATTTAATAACTTTCAGAAATGCATGAATCAAAGTGGAATAATGTGGTATGGATCATACAGAAAGGCAATAAAAACATATATAATTTAATACAACATTTAATAATTGTCAAACTGATGTATAGATATATTAATAGGTTGGCTTTGTTCATTATACAATTACTCAGATAAAAATATAGTGCCTAATGTTGGAGAATATGTATACAAAAGGTAATACAATACTACTTTAATGATGAAGTATTTAATTATTTGAGGTTCTATACTTTCATAGGTAAATGTAGGGCAAACTCATAGTTCAATATGCCTTATTTAAATGTCACACAATCAGGTTAATAGATGTGAGTGTGTAAAATTTAGAGATTAAAGCATTACAACCACAGACATAATTATATGCAATTATAAATAATATTAGTAATGGGATTCATTAAGCTAATCAAGTGATGTTTTGTAGGATTAGAATCATGATAGTCTTGGGAGACTCATCATTTATAACTCTGTGAGATTGATATACATAAGAATAGAAAGGGTTTAAGTAATTTGATAGTTGAAATGCTATAGATAAATATAGAAATATAGAGCTTAATGAGTGATTGGTGGTGCTGATGGAGAATATGTATGCGAACACATATATGAGTGTGGTGCGTTGAAACCATGAGGCTTTGCCTCTATAATTTGGATCAGCAGAATACCACCTGTCTGTGAAAAGTTTGTCACAAATAATCATGGTCACTGGACTGAGCCCTCACCCAATATAATCCATGAATGTGTGATCAAACAGCTATGTCCCTAGGTGTGACTTCCATGTCCACTCTGATGCGGGAACCTTAATGATTTGGGGATGGTCTTAGCCATACATATATGTAGAGAAGATTGACAAAGCATAATAAAATCATAGACATATATCTGCACTAGCAACACACATAAAATATAATAACAATAATAATTAATGATAGCTTACTCTCAAAGTTTAACACGCTATGGTGTGGTTATACTTAATTCATTCCTAAGTCTTAAAAGATTTCAAATAAATCTCCATATTCATCAGCTTAAAGATTAAGGTAGATCATATAATTCAAAGACAATAACTATGTTTAACATTGTTATAATAATAAATAATGGGTTTTGCATGCATGATGAAGTGATTCTTAGAAAATGATTGTTTAATCACGCATGTTTAAAATATATTCTATTGTTACAATTTTGCACACACCCGCATGTTATACTTCAACTTAAAATGAACAAATAAATACATGAGATAGCATAAGTGTTATTTGGGTGAATTAACTATTATATGAATCACAATAGGATTCACTAAATCAATAGTAGCATTTACTAAAAAAAAAAAATCTGAGCCAGCGAGTAAGAAAGCGATTCAACATGAAATATTTGCTATTTATATGCTAACCTGTATGAAAATGTAGTGGTCTGTTTATGACAAGGAAAATGGGATCCACTCAGTCTGAGGTTATTTAGACATATTAACATAGCAACATATAATAAAGAGAGATAATTTCATAAATTTCAAGAGTGTTTACCCTGGCATGAAAGTATAGCCTAAAGAATAAATTACCAAAAGTTACATAGGTTAAAATTATATAATTTAGATACAATTGTAGGAGTACCTTAAAATTTAATTACATCGATAGAGTTTGTTACAGATTTACCTTTAGCTTTGAGAAATTAAATAGAAATGTTTTAAAGCTCTTGGAATAGAAGGTTATCTTAACTTTCTCAATTGTAGCATTGTTAGTGTAATTGATGTTTGTGATCCTGGTCATGAAAGGTTCATAGGAGTCCATATCATTTGGATAGCCACCTTTCACTTTATAATTGTTATGTTGACTCTAGCAGTGGCAGCACTCTCTATGGCATTAGCAGCAACATTTCTAGTCTCACCGATGGCAGCAGCAGGTCATGACATCTTACAGTTGGAGGCACACAAGTAGTATTGGGCTACAGGATGATCATTCTCTGGTAGGAAAATAGCACCCTGCCTACCTCTACTCCACCATTTCAGTTTCAAATTCATAGTCTTATTTACAAGATCTAACTATATTATATCTCTCCCAAATTCTCGCTTTATATATATATTCGCGAAGTAGGAAATTACTCTCCCATACTGGCTTACCTTGCGGTGAAATAATCCATTAACATATTTTTTACTGTCACACCTGATGCGTTTATTATCTACTTTACTATCTAAAAGCTGCAGCAAGCTGCTACAATTACATTTACTTTTGTTATGTTATTTTCAGATATCCTGAATACATTAATTCTTTTGTTACAGTTTTACAAAATAAGATTTTAAAATGTTATAAAGCAAATGCTTAAAGACGGTCTATTTCCTTGTTGATAACATCTGCAACTTGCCAAAATGTTATCGTTTTTACTAGCTAATTACTTAAGCCATAATGTATCCCTAAGGGAATGATTTAGTGAACTACTATTGTTCATCTTTTCAACTCTTATTTAACTTTCTAACAAACAAAATTTGTGGCATGATCTTTTAAATATTTAAAATAAGAGAGCTAAATAATATTAAATATAAGTCTTAAAGATAATATTGGAAATATTGGAATACACCTGGGTCTCATTTTACGTGATAGATAGATTCCTCAGAAAACATGCGCAAAAGAAATCGCTCAAAAATAGATGTAACTTACTTTGAAAAAGGGGGGATACGGACTGTGATTTTTCAAAAATCACGTAAAAGCAAAGCACCAACATAAAATTACTTTAAAATTCGCGCAAAAAAAAATAAAGAAATAAAATATGACTAATAAAAAATTTCAAATTTGAAAAAAATTGATACAAGACAAACTTCTTTTAACTATGATATTTAATTTTATTCAAAACAATATATTTTTATGCATAATTTACAGTAATTTACATTTTTTTATACACGTTTTAATTATTATCGCTATTTGCCGATAAACAGGTTCGTTTGCAAACTGGTAAAAAATCAGATTCTTCACAAGAGGAAATACAACTAGTGCCAACTTCACTCTCATGTTGTGTTAATGGTTTTCTGGTGACAACGTAATTAGTAATTAATCTAACAACTAAAAATTAAATTCTTATTTTTGTCTTAAATTAAATTTTCAATTCCGTTTAAAAATCAAATTTTGTTTCACATCACATTAATTTCAGGTCACCTTAAGTAATTTTTAAATTGTTAATTACAATTAAAAATCAGATTTTAATTTTTAATTATCAAATTTAATTGTGCCCACTGCTATTACTCACCTTTTAAAAATAAACTTGCGGACATTAAATGATTAATAATTGATTACGTTCTTTTTTAAAAAGCAAAAATAGAATGTGATTTAAAATGCAAAATTAACACACACAATGAACAAATTTACATTATAATCTTCATTATTGCATAAAATCTTACTATTATAAAGCACTGAAAATATTGAAATTACTAAGATGAAAGTCGAATTCCAATAATGTGCTATTACTTTCAATATGACATAAGTGCGTGAAATTTATTATTTAAAGTAATAGCGCATTATCGGAGTTTGACTTCCGAAGAAACATGAATCGCGTAACTTCAAAATCACGTTAAATAAATCCACGTAAAACGAGACCCAGGTGTATATATTGTAAACGGTCGGGTTTAAACCCTGTTTACAATGTAGAAAAGCGCACACATGTGTTATATATTTTTTTTAATTAGTTTCATATAGTTTGGTTTTATTCCGTTTTAGTATTTATTTTGTTAGTGGAAGAAAATGTTTAAAATCTTATTAAAGTGAGAAAAGAGGGAGTGGGGGGAATTTGCGTTTTGTTTTTAGTGAAAGTGATACATGTATGTATGTGCGGTGTGGATGGACAATTTCAAAAGAAGAAAAAAAAAATAATAATAATGAGAAACGAACGTATGAATAAATTTGGTATCCAAGATGAGATTATTGTAAGAGAACAGAAAGAAAAAAAATATGTATTGGAGACCTTATCTGAGGAATTTAAAAAGAAAAAAAAAAAAGAAAGAAAAAAAAAAAAAGGAAGGGTTGAAAAAGGTCAGGAATGTTGTTTGCCAGAATATCCGAAGGTGCGAAAAGTTTCTTTGCTTGTTAGCCTGACTGGCCATCTATACCACGTGGTGAGGAAAAAGGGGGCGGACTGTTTTTGCGAGGACAAAAGAGAGGAGTGAAAAAAAAAAAAAAAAAAAAAAAAAAAGTGACAGGGAGAGTAGAGAAGTAGTTTGGTCTTTTTGGTTGTGTCCTTTTTGGAAGGGAATCGCCATTTTTTTTTTTTAAAAAAAAAAAAGAATAGCTAAGGCTACGGCCGAATATGCGTACAGTGGGGTAAAAGCTTAAGCGTGCTGGGTTTTCTGTGCCTTACCCCGAAGAGACCATGCGGCAGTAAACGGAGAACATCTACCGGAGATCTATTAACTTTTCACAAAAGAACTGACCCGACTCGAAAATGGATTATAGCGTGATAAACCGCCTCGTGCGTCTATTTCAAATTTCATATGTTTTCGTCCTATTTTAATATCCCCGGGGATCACATCGGACAAAATTGCAGGTAATGTGAACTTAAAATATTTATTTTCTAACTATTACCACGTTCTCTCCGAAGTTTTCAAGGAGAATGAACAAAGGCAAGAAAGATATTTTTTTTAGAGAAGGCCGTTCAAATCCAGCTGATTAGATTTTGTCTGTACATACGTTCGTTTCTTATTCAGTTGAAAATCCACACAGTATATATGTATGTTTTCTTAGTTTATGTAAACAATGTGGGGGGGGATACAGGCAAATATTTTCCAAAAAGGAAAAGAAGGGAAAAATTATAATAAAAGGTGTTATTTTAAAGCTTGTATTACATGTATAATTTTTTTTTATTTAACTCATGAAAGATAGTCCACGAATTTAGGCAATTGGTTCGGATTTCCTTGTTAAGAGATGCATGGAGTCCCCCGTACATTTTTCTACGGTTTATTGACCACCCGCCCTGAGTACTGAGCTAGAGGTGTGGCCCTATCACAATTGTATTCTGATCTTCCAGCATAATACTTATGTAAAAAGTAAGTTTGGCGCTTGGAGTCTAAAATAAAAAAAAAAAAAAACTGACGTCCATAAATATGCTGTGAGAAAGATACGAGTTTTCTTATCAATATTCTGATTAGATAAGGAGAGGATATATATAAGTATACGGGTAACGAGTACACCCGCTACAATGGCGTCCCAACTAAGGCTTTTGAAGAACGGAATGTAGGGGGACCCGAGTAGAAAGAGTAAAGATTCGATAAGGAAAAGGAGGGGGAGTAGGATGGAAACATTATAGAGACGTAAAGTTTGTTTCGGTTAAAATGGGTTTAGTGAAAGACAGAAAATAGTTTCCGAGCGTTTGATAAAGAAATTAGATACGTAGCATGGCGCTTTGGGGGGGGAGAGGAAAACCTACCACGTTGTGATTTTGGAAGCAGTCAAAACAAGGTACTACGTTTGTTTTTTATTATTTTATTTATATATATATAATCGATACGTAGAATATAAAAGATAGAGTGTATAGAATAGGGAAGATGGGAATGATAAAAATAAAAATATATGAGGGGAGGAAGGAGGAGATGCCGATAGATCACCTTAGGAGTCTGCAAAGGTATTTTGAAGGTTATGGAATACCGGAAGATATGAAGACGATAGTAGCATCAGACCACCTTGAGGCTCAGGCTAGGGATTGGTGGAATTCACTGATACACCAGCCACAGACATTTGTGGACTACAAGACAACCCTGGAGAGAGTGTTCTGGAGTGAAGAGAGACAGGAGGATATTCGGTCCCGAATAATAAGGGAAAAGTTCCAAGAGGGCGGACCAGAGGAATACGTAGAGTTTTTTAGGCGACAAGTGGCCATACTCAAGACGTTAAAAGCATGTGATCTGTCAGAGAAACAGATGGTGAAGACAGTATGTAATAACTTGCCCATAGAAATAAGAGTGATACTGGGAAAAGGAGAGAACTCTACTAAAGAAATAGACGAAGTATTGAGTAAAATGGAAGTGAGTGCGAAAATGAGACAGATACGGGGGGAAAAGGAAATAGATCAAGGGAGAGACATAGGGTTCAGTCAACAATCGAATTCAAAATGTATGGGAAATCTGATTTGTTCATGGGAGGACCGGGTACCAAGTTACGCATGCCAAACATGTCCAAAAATACAGATAGCAACTGGACAGACGAAAGTGGAAGCACTTATAGATACGGGAAGTCAGGTCTCTGTAATAACAGAGGGATTATATTGTAAACTCATCAGGGAACAACCAGACATACCTGTTTTGCCTTTGAAAGCGGTACAGGTGGCAATGGCCAACAACAGAAAGGCCAAAGTTGAACCCAAACAGATATGGCTGGATGTTAAAATCCAGGAAGTAAGTTGCCCTCATGCATTTTTAATTATGAAAAATCTGATTTGTGATGTTCTATTGGGAACTGATTTTTTGTACAAGTATAAGTGTAAGTTGAACTACGAAAGTAGACAAGCCACATGCAATGGGGAGGTGGTTGGATTCGTGATGGATAGTACAGATGTTTCGATGGGCACTGTGCAAGTCGTCGATGACAACAAGGATAACGTGATAACGGATAAGATAGAGCAGGTAAAACTGGCTGGGGGAAAAGGGAAGGAAACGCTAAGAAAGATACTGAGAGACTACCATCAGGTGTTTTCAGATATACCAGGCATAATACCAGGCTTCGAACAAAGAATTCAGGTAAACGAAACTCAACCATTTAAGGCAAAATCATACCCCATTCCCCATCAATATAGAGAACAGGTGAAAGCACAGATAGATCAAATGTTGGAATGGGGAATCATATCAAAAAGTTCATCGGCATATTGTAATCCAATAGTCGTGGTAAAAAAAAAAGATAACTCCGTACGGCTGTGCCTTGATGCGAGGCAATTAAACAAAGTCACAGTTCCAGATTGTAACATACCACCACCCATGCAAGAATTAACTGGAAGATTTAACGGAAAAAACATTTTTTCAACATTTGATCTGACAGCGAGTTATTGGCAGATAGGTCTGCACCCGGAAGATCGAAAATACACTGCTTTTAGATACGACGGCTGCTCGTATCAATTTAACCGCATGCCATTTGGCCTAATTAACAGTGGAGCCGGTCTATTACGGTGTTTAGATAAGGTATTATCTGCTGAAGTAAAAAAAATAATTACAATGTATGTGGACGATGTATTGATAGCGTCGGCTAACATGGAAGAACATGCCAAGGATGTGGAAATGTTTCTAAAGGAATGTTGGGATAAAGGGATTAAGGTAAACCTGAAGAAAAGCGTACTGTTTCAAGAGGAAGTTACATTTTTGGGTCATCTTATAGGCGCTCAGGGTGTTCAGCCACACCCAGATAAAATTTCGGCCATCAAAGATTTTCCTGCACCAAGATCTAAAAAGCAGGTGCGATCCTTCTTGGGTATGTGTAATTTCTATAACCGCTTTCAGGAACAATTTGCTCAACATATGGAACCATTGGTTAGATTATTGAGAAAAGAGACAATGTGGGAGTGGGGTGAGGAACAAAGTCAGGCATTCGAGAAGGTGAAGCAGGGGTTCATGAAACACGTAATGCTTGCTTTTCCTGATTTTGAAAAACCTTTCGTAGTGCAAACCGACAGCAGTGGGTACGGGCTGGGAGCGACAGTATCGCAGATTCAAGAGGATGGTCAGGCAAAAGTACTATATTTCTTGAGTAGAATGCTCAAGGGCCCCGAGAGACATTACACTGTCACTGAAAAGGAAGCTTTGGCTATTGTTTGGTCATTTCAAAAACTCCGCACATTGTTGTTAGGATCAAAAATAATTGTTGTTACGGACCATCAGAGTTTAGAGTTTATTAACCACAGTTATCTGACAAACAGTCGGTTGGTAAGGTGGAGCTTATACCTTCAAGAATATAATTATGTGGTAAAACATTGTAAGGGGTCAGATAACATCGTGGCTGATGTTCTTAGTCGCAATCCAGTACGTGTGCCATCGAGTCACCTGAAGGTTGAGAATTTATACGTGGCAGGGGTAAATTTGGGGATGAATGATAAAGTAGAGAATGACCTTAAAAGATTGTCCCAGTGTCAGAGGGATGATGCTCCTCTAGGTAAAATAATCAGACAACTGAAAGGGGAAAGGAGCGAGAATAACAATGAGCCTGGACGTGGGATACACCGATATAGACTTGACCAGGATGTGCTCCAGTACAAAATGGATGGGGGAACAGAAAGCTGGAGGCCTATAGTACCACAACCAATGAGGGATGCAGTGGTGACTCACGTCCACCAACTATCTGGACATTATGGGGTGTGGAAGACAGAAAAGTGGCTTAAGAAGTGGTTTTATTGGCCAAACATGCATAGAACTATAGTAAAGATAATCAATCAATGTGAACTCTGCCAAAAACTAAGCCTGCAAATAAAAATTATGCAGGTCCCATGAGCTCGATAATTCCAAGGAGGCCTCGTGAGATGATTGCCATAGATTATTACGGGCCATTACCCATGTTCAATAAAAAAAGATATTTGTTGGTGGTGTATGATTTATTTAGTAAGTTTGTGGCCGCATATCCCATGAATCAAGCTAATGCCCGAAGCACCATACGTTTGCTGGAGAAGGAATATTTTGCTACCATAGGAAAACCTCAAAGTATCCTCTCGGATCATGGTACACCGTTCATCTCGGGAGAGTGGAAAGCATGGGTTCACAAGTCGGGGATCCAACATGTACTGACATCGATTAGGAATCCTCAATCAAACCCATGTGAGCGGGTGATGCGTGAGTTGGGTCGGTTGTTTAGGACCTATATCCCCACTAATCACCGCGGATGGGTTAAGAAAATTCCAGAAATACTTAATTATATAAATTGGGCGGTTAACGAGTCCACCGGATTTTCCCCCATGCGACTCCAGATGGGAAAACATGCTCCCAGATTGATCAAGACTAAAATACCCGGACCGAAGGAATTACCGATCAACATGGAGGAGGATCAAGAGCGGGCATATCATACACTGTTAAAAAGGAGTCAAGAAAGAAACAAACACACCCTGGGGAGGCCGTATCGTTTTAAAGTGGGCGACCTAGTTATGGTAAAGACCCCTCACGTGAGCGAACCAGGAAAATTTATTTGTAAAAAATTTTGTAGTTTATACGATGGACCGTACCCTATTGTTAAGTGTCAGGGTGATAACGCTTTCTGGGTGAATACTGGGCAAGAGATGAAGGGATCATACAATGCCCGTTCACTCAAGCCCGTGCCACTGAACTAGGAGCCGTTCAAATACGTAGACCGTATTTGAAGGCTTCCGGGAGGAGGGTATTGTAAACGGTCGGGTTTAAACCCTGTTTACAATGTAGAAAAGCGCACACATGTGTTATATATTTTTTTTAATTAGTTTCATATAGTTTGGTTTTATTCCGTTTTAGTATTTATTTTGTTAGTGGAAGAAAATGTTTAAAATCTTATTAAAGTGAGAAAAGAGGGAGTGGGGGGAATTTGCGTTTTGTTTTTAGTGAAAGTGATACATGTATGTATGTGCGGTGTGGATGGACAATTTCAAAAGAAGAAAAAAAAATAATAATAATGAGAAACGAACGTATGAATAAATTTGGTATCCAAGATGAGATTATTGTAAGAGAACAGAAAGAAAAAAAATATGTATTGGAGACCTTATCTGAGGAATTTAAAAAGAAAAAAAAAGAAAGAAAAAAAAAAAGGAAGGGTTGAAAAAGGTCAGGAATGTTGTTTGCCAGAATATCCGAAGGTGCGAAAAGTTTCTTTGCTTGTTAGCCTAACTGGCCATCTATACCACGTGGTGAGGAAAAAGGGGGCGGACTGTTTTTGCGAGGACAAAAGAGAGGAGTGAAAAAAAAAAAAAAAAAAAAGTGACAGGG
Source organism: Epiperipatus broadwayi (assembly GCA_028023455.1). Lineage (NCBI taxonomy): Eukaryota > Metazoa > Onychophora > Udeonychophora > Euonychophora > Peripatidae > Epiperipatus > Epiperipatus broadwayi. Next base: position 981 of record JAQFVV010013594.1, on the reverse strand, counting down.
AGAGTAGAGAAGTAGTTTTGTTTTTTTGGTTGTGTCCTTTTTGGAAGGGAATCGCCATTTTTTTTTTTAAAAAAAAAAAAAAGAATAGCTAAGGCTACGGCCGAATATGCGTACAGTGGGGTAAAAGCTTAAGCGTGCTGGGTTTTCTGTGCCTTACCCCGAAGAGACCATGCGGCAGTAAACGGAGAACATCTACCGGAGATCTATTAACTTTTCACAAAAGAACTGACCCGACTCGAAAATGGATTATAGCGTGATAAACCGCCTCGTGCGTCTATTTCAAATTTCATATGTTTTCGTCCTATTTTAATATCCCCGGGGATCACATCGGACAAAATTGCAGGTAATGTGAACTTAAAATATTTATTTTCTAACTATTACCACGTTCTCTCCGAAGTTTTCAAGGAGAATGAACAAAGGCAAGAAAGATATTTTTTTTGAGAAGGCCGTTCAAATCCAGCTGATTAGATTTTGTCTGTACATACGTTCGTTTCTTATTCAGTTGAAAATCCACACAGTATATATGTATGTTTTCTTAGTTTATGTAAACAATGTGGGGGGGGATACAGGCAAATATTTTCCAAAAAGGAAAAGAAGGGAAAAATTATAATAAAAGGTGTTATTTTAAAGCTTGTATTACATGTATAATTTTTTTTTATTTAACTCATGAAAGATAGTCCACGAATTTAGGCAATTGGTTCGGATTTCCTTGTTAAGAGATGCATGGAGTCCCCCGTACATTTTCCTACGGTTTATTGACCACCCGCCCTGAGTACTGAGCTAGAGGTGTGGCCCTATCACAATTGTATTCTGATCTTCCAGCATAATACTTATGTAAAAAGTAAGTTTGGCGCTTGGAGTCTAAAATAAAAAAAAAAACTGACGTCCATAAATATGCTGTGAGAAAGATACGAGTTTTCTTATCAATATTCTGATTAGATAAGGAGAGGATATATATAAGTATACGGGTAACGAGTACAC
>JAQFVV010013593.1:0-95405 GCA_028023455.1 Epiperipatus broadwayi | reverse complement strand
TTAATTAGCGAGGTCTCCAAAATAATTTAGAATCAATTAGCTAGATTATTTTAAAATTGGCTTTTCTTTTTAGAAACCTAAGGCAGGTGTGGCATATACTGATACAATTGTTTACAGCAAAAACTTTACTAAACTTTTAATTCTCCGAAAATACTTTTATTTTTAGAAAAAAAAATCTTTTTTCTTTTTAAAAAGAAACTTGTCAGCGCATTTGCAATCATCACCCTTTCAATGTGTTTTTACATTAAATTGGTTTATAATAAAAATGAAACCTAAAATTTAATAAATATTTTAATCACGCCACTATGCTATATATGTATATTCAATATAGGTGGATTATATTCCCACATACGAATTTAAGTAATAAATTGACGCTACATTATTACTGTTTAAAAATATTACGCGATAAAATTATACGCTATAACTCTGGCAATACTATTCATTTATAGCGTTCTTTCGTATGTGCGTATATAATGCTGTTTATATAGCCGTGATTGCAATTTTTAGCTTACAAATCTTAATTTAGACTTATTAAACAGGTTTGAACTTAGCACAGACGAGTGGGTTATTAGGATGGTTGGTGAAACGGTGAGGGACTTGAAGACAACCGTTTCAATACTGAACTGAGTTCAGACTTATATGAGACTATATAAGCTAATGAGCTTGGATTGAAAATATTATTGTGCTTTCAAATTAAGACTCATAGTTTTGTAGTTAAATTGAGATAGAAGGTGGCTACTGGAGGGTTGCATTAGATCCTAAGATCTATGTGCAGTGTTTTTAGATCCAAGGCTCCTCACTGATAAAGGCCACAAGACAGAACTAGTCTGGAGATATTGGATGTGTAGGCACTAGATGGATATTTTGTGCACAAGCCTTCTGGAATCCATTGATTACTCTGGCTTACATTGAGTGACAATACTGTATGGAGAGTTTTGTCTGTTTGAATAGCTATACAATGTTCATAATATTTAAATAGATATATGACCCAATAATTAATTTTAAATCTTAGTTTAATAAAATAATAAATTATACTAATTAAGCTATGCTATTTTCTTATATAGACTTTTCTCTTGTTATGTAATCTAATTGTAATAAAACATACTCCAAATACTTAATAATGATACAATATCAATGAACCTATCAGATAATCTTGAATCTGTAATAACCAATCATACCAGTTTATGAAACAAACAGTAGATTTCTATTCGATATTTACTGAAATACAATTAACTAATTTTCTTTAACTAAATTATTAAAACTGTATATTATAACAATTAAAACATATAAAAAGAATTATTAGCATTTATTATCAAATATGAATATTAAAATTTAATAGTTGATTGGATTGACAATCCATCTCAATTAAATTCAAATATAATTAAAGCAAATCATTCTGACTTATGATAGAACAAAATATATCACCATAAGATTTATATTTGATAAGATTAAGATCTTAATAAACAATCTTGGATTACAATAGTTGTACAATCAATAATAATTTAAGTAAAGAAATAAATATTTAATGATTATCCTTTAATGTTTATGTCTAGTCTGATAATAATTATAGAACTCAATAAAAAAATAATATAACAATTATTACTTACCAATTCTGTAATTTGCTTTCCAGATTCTATAATATAGTTGTTTCAATAACTGAAACACAGGCTTAATATATACCATGTATCTATATATGTAATATAGGGTATATGAGCACAGACTTTCACATGACCCACCACTCTCCATTCTATCTAATAACACTGACACACTCGAGCATGTATATTGGTGATTGTTTATCTTTTCAGCATATATGTGCTTGAGTGTGTCGGTGTTATTAGATAGAATGGAGAGTGGTGGGTCATGTGAAAGTCTGTAGTTGTTTCAAATAAATATTTTGATTTGTATAGTTTATCTGTTCTCACTCAAATATTGTTAATTAATTCATATTGCACTATTGAACAACAATCAAAAAAGTTTATTTGATTTAATTTAAATTCAAATTTATTAATCAACAGATATCAATTATATGAATAAAAAAAGTCTTGCATTGGTGGTCAAGAGGTCAGCGCGACTGCCTTGCACTTTCAGACAGTTGCTCGGGTTGCGGGTTCGCGTCCCGGCCGATGCTATGACACTTAAAAAAAAAGATATATATTATGAATAGATTATAAACAATCAATATACACAAATATTTAATTGATTATACAAAAATCATTAATTGGCATTAATTGGATATCAATATATGTAAATGACAATAAATCTTCAATTATTTAATAATAAATATTAAGAATATGTGTATTTGCATCACAAATATATTGCAAGATGTTCTTACTTTCTTAAACATAGAGTTTGAAATAGAACTTTATATATATAATTCTTCAAAAAACAATATAATAATTAGTACAGTAAACAAAATTTTAAACACAAAAATCTACTATAATTTAATAGAAGTACTTTCAGCTATTTAAGTAGTCATTATCAACTATATTCAAATTCTATTACAAAAAACTGTTATAAATATATACAAAAACAATTACATCATACATCAATTTTCCCACAATTCATTAATTTTTATATTAGCAGCTTGTCTATTTATCAAATGCTGCTTTCCATTTCTTATAAACATAGCTTCTTTAATTTTACATTTATTATTATTTTTTTCAATACATAAAATCTTAACTTTATTAAAATCAAAACCATTTATACATGTAACATTATGATAAAAAAATACAGAAGGTGATACATCATCATTTCTAACATTCTCTTGTCTTGATTTTTGCACACATCTATATAGCAATAAATGCTTTTTTGATCTTTTCTCCACTGTACATTGAGATTAACCTATATATGCTTTTCCATAAACACACCACCATTTATATATTGCACAACTTTGATTTAAAATACTACATCTAATTGTTGAATTATTTATCAATCTATTTATAGGAGTAGTATAAAATGTGACTCTACATATATTTTTATATATTTGCCTTATAAATTTCACTTGTTCATTACAAATAAATGGTATTGATATTCAAATATATTTCATTTTATCAATATCTATAGCATTTAACATATTACAATTATTATTAAACTTACTAACAATATTATAAATTAATTTATGATTATATCCAATAAAGAAGCTCTGTTAATAAGAAATGGAAAGCAGCATTTGATAAGTAGACAAGCTGCTAATATAAAAATTAATGAATTGTGGGAAAATTAATATATGACATAATTGTTTTTGTATACATTTATAACAATTTTTTGTAATAGAATTTGAATATAGTTGATAACGACTATTTAGATAGTTGAAAGTACTTCTATTAAATTATAGTAGATATTTGTTTTTAAAATATTGTTTACTGTATTAATTATTGTATTGTTTTTTGAAGAATTATATATATTTGATTATAATTGGAATACAGACATTGATTACTAATTCATATATATATATATATATAATGCCATAGGGTTGTCATACCTGGTGTGTTGGTAAAAATTTCATCAACCCCAGTCAAAATAAATATTTCAAATGATGAAATTTAATATATATAATATATAATAATGTCAAATATTGTTACTTCATTAAAGTAATAAAGTAGTGAAGTAATATATATATATATATATATATATATATATATATATATATATATATATATATATATGTGTGTGTGTGTGTAAGTAATTTTATGTATTAAAGACAGAGCATGAGATCATAAGATCTTGAGAGATCAGCTTAACACCTTAGAACAACTATAAATATAATTAACCATACATCAAGCAGCATTATCAATAAGTAAAAATCATCCATCATCATGAATGATCAATAATCAATACAAAAATCAATAGTCTATCTTGTGTCTGGATTTCAATTGGATCTCCTGTAGACCAGGCCAATTATTTAGCCTTTGCCAGCTTGAGACAATTATTTAACAATTAATTTGGATGCAACAACTAAGTGCTCATCCATAGAACATATAATCATAAAAGCAATAATGTGGGGATATTAAAACATGCTGATCATTATCATACTCTGACCACTTAGTAACATTAGTGTCATTATCATACTCTGGTCACTTAGTAACATTAGTGTCATTATCATACTCTGGTCACTTAGTAACATTAGTGTTCTGGCCAACTATTAACTTAAATTCTGATAGAGACTAAATTAAAATAAAATGCAGTGCATGGACTTTAAAGAATATTCTCTTTGTGCCAAAACAGGACCCTTGTCAACTGAATGCCCTTGCACCAACAATACATCCCTTTTAATATACCTGGCCATTATGCTTGAATTTAGCTTAGAGAACATAAGCTCTATTACTGTATTATAAGCAAGAAACATTGTGCATATACTACTAACCTGTGTGCTATTACCAACAGCTGAATGTATTTTGAATATTTAAATAAAGTTAATTTTTCTAAAGACATTCTATACTAATATTGGATGATGGAAATAGTCCAATATATAAATACAAGTATAAGCTTAATGGTTGTAGCGTTATTACAATAAATACATTACTTGCGTTTGATTATTTATATAGTTATTAAAAAGAAATTGTGTTTATTATCTTCTCATTTTTATAATAAAAGTTTATCATAGTGATTGTTAATTATAATTTACTAATTAGATTATAGCCAAATCTGTTTTAAAATGTCTTAAATTTGTAGCTGAATTCTTTTACTTAAAATATTTGTCCCAAAAAAATTTTTTTAACCTTAGCAATATTTTTTTTCTTAAAAAGATCTATGATGTTTAAATAGCTTTTTATATTATATATAAATTTTATTCTAGCACCAGGAACAATGGACTCTACTCAAACAAAAATATTCTTATTGTAGCAGATAACCTCAGGTAAAAAAAAGTCAGATTTTTAGGATACTTCATCATCATATTTAGGTATACCATTTGACTTATATACAATATGTCTTATGATTATTTCAACCAACAGATAAATTATATATTCAAAATTGAGCTCAAATTTTTGGTTCAAATTTTTTTAACTATTTTGGTGAAAAAAACACTGGTTAATGTATATTTTGCTAGTCTTCATTTTAATTATAGTTTGAGAATATGTGGATTGAAAACACCAATCAAACTTTAAAATCATGTGTTGCAGAAATGGCTTTTTATTTACTATCATTTATGAAAATATATGTCTTTTTATACCTGCTACCATTAAATTATGCCTATTACTTTTGATAGCTTTTAACAAGGCAATATTTTATATCTTTTTAATTCACATTTTAGAAGTCTAATGATCCAACTAGAATATTCTTTCTGATTTCAGGTTGATCATTGACATATGAAAAGTATTTTTATTAACTCAATATTAAATATTTTCCTAAACTACAACGATTATTTTCACGTACAATTATTTCTGGATAGACTTAGCATTTGCAATGTTTCTAAACCTCTTCCATATAGCATCTGTTCAATTAGCTTCATGTGAGTGTTGCAAAAATATTTTTTTTAATAATAGAATTAAAATCCAAAATATCATCTTATAGAATTAATTGAAATATATTCTTATTAAAATTTCTCTTATAATATTTATCAAAGTGCGCCCATTTACACATTGTTAATGTTTCTTTTTTCTTTTGCAAAAGCCATTCTACATTTGAGAATCATTTACTAAAATTTATTAAAATCTTCTAAGGGCATAAGGATACCAAGATTAAACTTTAAAAATTGGATTAGTTTTAATAACTTCAGATATTGGATTAACTTAACAATAAACATCACATGATCACCATTTCCTATGTTTGCTAAACAGGTAAAACTCTCTATATGTATTGCCAGTCAATGCAACCTAGAGTAATCAATGGATTCCAGAAGGCTTGTGCATAAAATCCCCATCTAGGTGCAGTACTCTCAGATCCAAGGCTCCTCACTGATGAAGGCTACAAGCCAGAACCTTATCTGGGGATATTGGATGAGTAGGCATTAGATGGAAGATTTTATGCACAAGCCTTATGGCATCCATTGATTACTCTGGCTTGCATTGACTGGCAATATGTATAGAGAGTTTTGCCTGTTTTAATAACAGTTATAAGCAAGTATAGAAAGTGGTGATCATGTGATGTTTATTGGCTTAAAACCAATCCTGCCTAATAGGATAGTGGTGGTTATGGTTATTAAAAAACCAAAGTCACCAAAATGTATAGGTACTGAACTGAGTTCAGACCTATATGATTGTATAAGTTAATGAGCTTGAATTGAAAATATTACAGTGTTTTCAATTTAAGGCTCATAGTTTTGTAGTTAAGTAGAGATAAAAGGTGGCTGCTGGAAGGTTGCATTAGATCCTAAGATCTAGGTGCAGTGCTCTCAGATCCATGGCTCTTCCCTGATGAAGGCCACAAGTCAGAAACTAGTCTGGGGATATTGGATGAGTAGGCACGAGATGGGGATTTTATGCACAAGCCTTTTGGCATCCATTGATTACTCTGGCCTGCATTGAGTGGCAATATGTATAGAGAGTTTTGCCTGTTTTATTAACTTAACAACTTGCTAAATCGACTTCACAACACTTTTAAATTACTTAGTTTAACAAAACTAAGTCTAAGAGAAGCATTATCAACTAAAATAAGCAAATATTAAATAAACAGAAGGTTTTAAAACAAATCAGAGAATTGATCTGGTAAAAACGTTATATAATAAAGATATTAACAGCAAAGCTTTTAAAATAAGATTTGTCATCATTAAACTAACTTTTAATAATAATATGAAAAGAGAAACAATGAATTCGTAGGAATAATGATAGCAAAGTTGAAGTGTTGAAGAAAGTGAATGTAAAAATAAATATCTTATGTAAAAAATTTAAAACAAAATATTAATTGCATGAGTTTTTTAAAATACATTACACACATTAAATAGCAATATTGCATTCACTTGATACATTTTAATATATAAGGTATATGAGCACAGACTGTCACATGCCTCATCACTCTCCACACTATCCCATAACGCTGATATATTTGAACGCATATATGTTGAAAAGATAAATAATCACCAATATACGTATTTCATGCTAGACCAGCAATCATCAGTTGGTCCAGATTACCATCTCTACACATATATGCTATAAGTTCTCAGATATATATTAAGATAGCCAATCCTCATACTTTAATGAACAGGCTTCAATTTACTCCACACTCCAACTCTTCAACCACCCATCCAATTGAAAATCTGATGATGAAATGCTCAAAGGCCACCCTGAAGCTGAGATTCTTGTCACACCCATGTTGACCTAAAGTCAATCTTACCCCTCATGTACAGGACATAATCCATTCAATACATATACACATTTTAAATAACAAATGGAGCACTATATAATATATGCAATCAAAACCGTTTTGTTTTTTAGCCTCATAAGCAAGCCATTATGTCACAGTTATCCACCAGTATATAAAACTTACATATTCCCTTCTCAATAATATATAAAACATAAAATAAGTAATATGTTTTCTTTGATAGCACATTTTTATCGCTGATTCATTTTATTTTTTATGTCTATATTAAAATTGCTAAAGTAATACCAATATTTCTTTTAAAATATTGCTATTATTTTATGAATTTAAAATATAAAAAAAAAGGATAGCATTAAAATACATTTCAATAAAATATATTAACCACATTGATATTAAAAATTGAGCGTTTTAATGGTAGTCACGTTGAAACGTATATATTTGTAAATTGATTAAATTTTTACTTTAAAAAATAAATGCCTTTTTTATTTTCAAAAAATATTTTAAGTTTTAAAATAAATAAATAACATAAAATAAAAATAGCAAACTTTATATATATTTTATCATCTTTTTCAAATATTGTCTTTATTTTTCTGTAACCTAGACATTCCATGTTTAACTTGGAGTCTCCGAACCATTATCTCATCCATCACCTGATATTTTTCTAGGACTCATAAATCTTTTTGAATCCACATTAAAACATTAGTTTTTTTTTTCGGCCATAATTTTTTCTACTTGCATATGACATCCCTCTATTTTAGTATGTCATTTATTTTAAGATATATTATTCAATTAAAGTGTTTTGTCTTTCACTTCATCTTTATTTGAACATACATTTTTTTCAGCTTCCAAAACATGATGTGCAATCTCGGAAATGACGTTCACTATTTGCCAAAGTTCCATATTTGATTTATAAGCGTCAACTTTCTTCAATCTCGGATTTGACCGCATCTACTTCAGATAAATATATAATTTATTTTCTTTCTCTGAAGAACATTTATTTTTAATTTCAATGTGTTGTTACTAAACTTATTTCATCCACATAACATTTATCTATTATATTTTTATGTGCTGACGAAGATGCTCGTTGTTCAAAACATCACATGATCATCATATCATATGCTTGCTTACACATGCTGTTAGTACGAATATGCTTAATTGTTGTTAATTTCTAATTTATTGCTAACATTTTTTCATTTTCAATTTTCTTTTTTTAAATTTTAAACAAACCATTGATATTTCTTACCATTTACTTTTAACATGTCACATGACCACCATTTTTTATGATTACATAATCAGTCAAAGCAATAGCAACACTCTTCATACAATAGTACCACTTAGGCCAAGCTATAGTAATTAATGGATGTTAGAAGATTTGTGTTTCAAATCTTTATTTAGTGTCAACTCATTCAATATCCCCAACTAGTTTCTAGCTTATGGCTTTCATCAGTAAGAAACCTTGGATCTGAAAGCATAGCATCTAGATCTTTGGATTAAATGCATTCCTCCAGCTATCTTCTTTTATCTTTTTGGTTAACGATAAAGCTATGAGCCTAAACTGAAAATCCAATAATGTTTTCAACCCAAATAAATATATACTGGACTTGGTTTAGATCTGTATAATTATATAAGCATATTAACTTATATTGAAAAAAGTATTATGTTTTCATTTTGAGTTCATAGCTTTATAGTTAGTTAAAATTGCAGCATGCAGTTGATGGGTTGTGTTAGATCTTAGTTGCAGTGTTCTCAGATCTGAGTTGACTCACTGATGAAAGCCATGAGCTAGAAACTAGGCTGAGGATATTGGATGAGTAGAAATTTTGATGCACACCTCTTCTAACTTCAATTGATTATTATAACTTGCACTAGGTGGCACTATTGTATGCAGACACTATTTTAATATGACTTTTTTTTTTAAAGATCTTTTAACATTATTTGGAATGCTTTGAGGAAATAAATATTATCATAAAAAACTTAAATAATTTAATTAATCTCAATATATTTTAACTCCATTAGCTTTCCATTTAATTTGGAAATTATTTTCTCTAGAAATGTTGTAAAAGTTTGGATATAATCTATTGCTTTTTATAAGAATTCTTCAGAATTTGATTATATACTGAATCTACATCTTGATTAATCAAGACAAACAGGAAAACAAAAATATTTACAAAATCAAATAACTTTTTGTAATCTAATACCAATTACAAAGAAATCAAGTCATATGTCACATGACCAAATTTAACTAATACTAAATGCAAAATGGCAACTCATGTCACATGACCTAATTTAACTAATACTAAATACAAAATGGCAACTCATACCTCCTTTAGTGATAGTTACACCTTGTTGTTTCAATATCAGAAATGTTTATATTTTTTCTAGTCAATTTTATTATTATATGAATGCTTTTTTGTATGGAATATTATATCTTCAGTTTTTAATTTTTATAATTATTTTTTCCCCATGCTTTCCTTTGACTAAATTAAAGGTTTACAGATGAATATTTTAGTATTTATGTAACTATTATTAACAAAACTTCTGTTTGTCATTTAAGTTAATGACCTATTTAGTAGGCCAATTTCAAATTCTGTTAAATATTTTTAAACATTAAACATAGGGGATTTGAACTCAGACTTTCAAGCCACTACACTATCCATACTATACACATGATCACACACATGCAGAAAAGATAATTGGTGATTATTTATCTTTTCTGCATGTGTGTGATCATGTGTATCAGTAATATGAGATAGTGTAGTAGCTTGAAAGTCTGAGTTCAAATCTCTTATATTTACAATTGGGGTCCAGGTTTAAGAATGCCTGGTATTTCAAATCTTACTTTTAAACAGTATAAAACTTCTAACATGAATTTATTGAAGATTTTTTTAAAGGTATATATAATTAATTATTTATATTATTTTTTTAATTAGGTTTTTTTTTTTTTGTAATTTTACATTAATGCATATCTTATTAATCAATAATCATTTTCAGTTTTAAATTCACTAATCTTTAAGTCCAGGACCCCAAAACATTCCTAGTATTGCAGCAATGTGTGGTTATATAAGCATCCATTTAGATCATTGATTCTTTGGGTGCTTTATTTTGAAACAATTTCATGGGCTTTTTCTCCAATTCTTATATTTACAATTCAATATTTTTAACAAAAATATTATTTATTAAATCATTGTGTTTTTTTATAAACTTTATTAAAAATAAATGCTTAAGTAGCAAAAATAATTTTAGAAATAAATATCAACATTGTAAATAAATAATAATAATAATGTTATCAAAAGAATGGATTTAATTTTAGTCTACAGTCTTAAATATGTATTTAATAAAAAAATAAAATTATGGCTCAAATTATTATGTTTTATACAAATTTTATTAAAATCGTATACTTGAATGGCAAATTTAGTTTTAGAAATAAAAATTCAGCATTTGTGTTAAAAAACTCTAAAAAACATAAAATTGATTAAAAATATTTTCTATCTGATGTCAGTTCTGCAGTTTAAAAGAAATTAAAGACTTATTCTAAATACCAAATGCCTGCAAGAAAATATATTTCACATCTGTTTATCGTTTTGGGCAAGAATTAATTTGTTTTTACTGGGAAAGAAATGCTTGAACATTTGTTAGCCAAATCCTTTGACTATTAGTTTCATGCTCTGGAAAATCACTAAATTCATACCACAATATAACTAAGCCAATAAAATTAAACACTAAAAATATTACATTACTGAAAGTAAAACAGGCAAAACTCTCCATACCGTATTACCACTCAGTGCAAGCCAGAGTAATCAATAGATGCCAGAAGGCTTGTGCATAAAATCCCCATCTAATGCCTACTCATCCAATATCCCCAGACTAGTTTCTGGCTTGAGGTCTTCGTCAGTGTGGAGCCTTGGATCTGAGAGCATTCCAGCTAGATGCTCTCAGATCCAAGGCTCCTCAATGACAAAAGCTAGTAACTAGTCTGGGGATATTGGATGAGTAGGCACTAGTTGGGGATTTATGCACAATCCTTCTGGAATTCATTGATTACTCTGGCTTACACTAGTGACACTACTCTTGGAGAGTTTTGCCTATTTTAATAACAGTTATAAGCAAGCATAAGAAATGGAAACTTTATAAAAATAACATTTCACAATTCTTCTACATAATTCTGTCATAATTTGTAGTTAAAGCAATAAGTGAATGTAAATCTCTCATTGTAGAACAGTATTTGACTTTTAATAATTATAAAGATATTTTAATATTATCTTGCTATATATTTTTTGTACATTGCATACATTTGCAATAAATATAAATACATGAACTCATAAAACAGTTAAGTTTTAATAGAAAATCATTTTATTAACAGTCATTTTAAGATTTTTTTTTTGTTTTAATTTAGACTAGTGTAAACGAAGAATTTCACATATACATATTTAATTAGAATCATTTTAAAAATATTTTACTTTTAATTACTTAATCAAAGAGTTAAAAAAGAGATGATATGTTATAAATCAAACAATCCCATAAAAACTTGATTTTGCTTTAACTTTATCATAATAATTTAATTTGAAATATACATTATTGCTTATATCTTTTTCTACATAATTATATTTTATAAATTATTATTAATTTGCTCATTATTGTGAATTTTGGGGGTTTTTCCTGTTCACATATGTTTGTACTTTTTTGGTTATAACTTCAATGAGAAAAACCTATTGTATATCAAATTTTTACATTTGAAATAAATTTTGTTATAAGAATATATACTACTAAAAATAGCAATAATGTTATTAAAACAATAATAATAGCTTTTAATCTAAAAAAATGTGATAGTAAAAATAACATAGATCTTAACAAAATCTTTTTGTTTTAATTCAGTTTCATTAAAAGCATATGTGTAATAATAAAAGTAATCATAGAATAATTAAAAATCAACTTTTCAATTAAAAAAATAAGAAACTAAAAGAAAAGCAAGAAGAAATGCCTGTTCATTTTGATATCATATATCCTTTGACAAATTAGATTTCTCCTAATAATCAAATTCATTTAAATATTTTATAGAACTAAGTATTTTATATTTATTAATAAATAAGTATTTAATTATTTTACAAAAAAAAAAAAAACCTCCTAAACAAATAAATTTATTTTTTCTGTCAGATTAGAGACAAAAAGCATATAAAAAGTGATTTTCCCAAAGATGAGATTTGTTTTATATAGACGGTCATACATTTTTTCCCAAAACAAAATTTTCTCCTCCCTCCTGATACATGAAAATTAAAATTATCAATGGATTTTAAATCAAGAGATGTTCTAAGCAAATTATAATCACTGAAATTATTACAGTGGATTGGACAATTTTCACAGCATTCTTCATATAATAGTCAATTGTTATTATTCAGCTTTCTATATTCATTGAAGTATTACTAGACATGTATATTGTCTACGAGAGTTTAATGCATTAATGTATAAAACATATGATAAAAAATGTAAGATCAAGGAATCATATAATATAAAAAATTATTTAAACCACTAAACAGCACATGATCACTATTTTTTATGCAAGCACATAACTGTTATTAAAACAGGCAAAACTCTCCATACAGTAATGCCACTCACTGCCAACCAGAGTAATCAATTTTATTCTCATAGTGATTACTCTGGTTGGCACTGAATGGTACTACTGTATGGAGAGTTTTGTCTGTTTTAATAAAAAATTATTCTGGCGCTATTAATGCAAAATTAACTAGTTTCCCCGATTAGTTGTACCTGACTGATATAATGCAATGGTCGAGTTTATCACTTAGTAGAGTGTAACAATTTTTTTACAGCCTTGACAAGGACTCAGTTGAAAGTGATTGGCAACAGTGTTTTATATTATTTTAATGTTTCTCTGTTTTATACAATAGTCATATTGTTATATTGTCATATAATTGTTATTCAACTTTTTAATTAAATGTAAGTTTTAAAAGTAAAACTTTACTGTTTTTAAAAAAAATTAATAAAAGAGAAAGAAAAAATACTGGCCTGTTAAACACATCTTATTAATTACTTCAGCATTCAAATTATAGATACATACATGCAGATATATTTTGAATAGGTGTGATAAAAATTAATAACAAAAAGTATATCTAAACGATTACATAATATATTTTGTTAATTTCTATATATTTTTATTATATTTTTTAAATAGAATTGAGTGAATCAATGGATGGTGATTTCTATTAATGGAGTGATCATATAATACAATGACCCTCGACCTTCCTAATATCTCAAGCCTTTAATACAGTTCCTTATGTTGTGGTGACCCCCAATTTTTAATTTTGCAACTGTTATGAATCGAAAATGTGTTTTCCAATGGTCTTAGGCGACCACTGTGAAAGAGTTGTTCGATCCTCAAAGGGGTCGTGACTCACAGGTTGAGAACCGCTACTTGTAATACATATATGAATTTGAAAAAGTCTACATTTTAAATAAATCATTGCGAGTGACAAATCTTGAAGTATCTCTCACTAGAAGTACACAATTTTATTTATCAGACATGCCTTTTTCTGAAAGATAAGAATTGTAAAAAAAAAATCAATCTTTATTACCCTCTAGTTAAAAATAGCTATCAATAAATATTGTATGTATATATAATTAGGCTACATGAAACGACTTAACCTGCTTGGAATATGGAAAAATATCTTAGATTTATCAAGCCTAAATTTAAATCCCTGATTGTCAGGCATACTCAATCAATGTGCTGCACACTGTTTCATGAATATTTTCTGTATATATAAAATGGTGTGTGTGTGCATGTGTGTAATGTCCATTTTTATTATTAAAAATAGAGTTGTACTTACAATAAATTATTCCGTTTTATTATTATTACATTTTTTAGGTATTCTGTTGAAAAATAAATTTTATGCAAACCTACATATTTTTTTGAAAAACTCACTATAGTCATTCAACAAAATATGAACATCATCAGAAATATCAACATTTTAACACATATAGTAATGCAGTTGTTTTCAAGTTTAACGTACACAAATTTAATCAATGATGACCGCAAACTCTTTTTATAGGAAATGATTTTTTAGGACAAACTTCCGATGTATATTACATATAAGTAAAATAGTTTTTAAATATCCTACATTAAGGTAATCTCTTTAAAAGTCTTTTTAGGAGACCAATAAAAAAAAGATAGGACTTCCATTTGTCAGAAAGCGTAAGCTTTTGGTTAAGACCTGTAGAGGTCCCTACCTTCGCATTTTCAAGCGCACATGCTTAAAGGTTTATTGCCTTAGTAAATATTAAAGGTTAAGCATAACTAAATACCCATTTAATGCCATTATTGGAATGTTTGCTATTTTGTAAATGGGCTAAATATCCAAAACAAAATCCTATATTTGTTTAAAGTCCACAAAAATGTTACCCAACTGAATTTAAAATCAGTTTATATCCATGGCTTAAAAGTGTTTGCTCAGCATGAAATTATCTTGGATATTATTTAATATCTGCTGATATCTGAATTGAAATTTTAAATATATCCAAAAAAGATATTACACATGAGAAAGATAGATAATGTTGTATTATTTATTCCCTGTGTTTACATTTAATGGAAAAATAGATACATGAATATTTCACTGTTTAAATTGTATGTTTAGGATATAAATAATATGATAAACTTTAGCTCAGTAAGTAATTAGCAATAACTGGAATATAATTATTTGAAGTGAACAATACCAAAGGTTTTATTGTACAAAATGGATTTTTATAAATGAAATTGTAATTAGAGGGTGCCTTCAGTCATCCACTCTATCTTATATAACCGATGCATTTGACTACATACATGTAAAAAAAAATATTTAAGCTACAAATTTAATGATTTGTTATTATTATGGTGGTTAGTTTAATTGCCTGCAAAGCATCTACCTGAAAGTTGTATTCTAAACTTGGATATATTTATGAAGTGTGTATATATTTTATTTATTAAATTTTTCTTAGTCAATGACAGATAAATTACTGATTTTTAAATACCAAAAAATAGGAAAAATTGCCATTATTCACTTTTTCAAACTCAATTTTATATATGTAGAATTTGTTTGTTTTATTTTTATTTCATTAACAAATATTTTATTTTTTTATTTCTATATTGGACATTTTATCCTCTAACATTTGCCATTATTTATTGGGTATTCTTGCTAAGACCAGCATGTTTGATACCCTATGTTATTTTTAACTCACAATGACTACAATTATTATATGGTACTTGTATAAATTTTTAAATGCCCACATTTTCATATATATGTTTAGTTGAACACATGATTATTCCAGTATTTTTCTATGTATGTATATTCTGGAAAAATCAAATTAACTTCAATTTAACTCATGTAGTATATGTTTGGTGCCACTGTTTTCAAATTTAATGGTATCTCATATCACTTCTAGTTGTAAATGGAAATTTTTTTTTTTTATCTTTGCAAATTATTCCCTTTTTTTTTATTTTTAAGACAAATATTATAATACTTCTTATAGGGGATTTAAACCCAGCCTTTCAAGACTCCTTCAGCTATTCAATCTATTTAATACAACTGATACATATGACCACACACATGTGGTTAAATAAATGATCTCCAATATATGTAGTCATGCTGAACCAGCACTCATCAGTTGGTCCAGATCATCATCTTCCGCTTTATATACATAATCATTGCTCGGTAAATGATAAGATAGTGAATCTTCAAACTTTGATGGACAGGCTTCAATCTAATTAAGTTTAAAGATTTGCTACCTTAATATAAACTGAGCACTGATTATATATGTGTGTGGAAGATGATCTGGACTAACTGATGAGTCTTAATTTAACATGACATACATATATTGGTGATCATTATGTGTGTGTGGTCATGTGTATCGGTTGTATGAGATATATAGGATAGATGAAGAGAGATTGAAAGTCTGAGTTCAAATCCCCTATAATTACATCTAAACTTCAGACATATAAGGATATCTGTATTTAAATATTATAATACTTATTGTAATTAATGCTTACAATAATAGAAGTCACATTTATTTTGTTATAAAAAAATTAATATTAAGTTTTCACTTTGTTTATATTTGTAATTTGATTTTGAAATGTTTATTCACATTGGTTACACAAAATGTTTTTTTTTTTTTACAACTTAGACATGGCCAATCATAACAACATTATTAATAAAAAAAGAAAACAATGTGCAGTTATTGAGCAAATGGTTTAGATAAGTTACCAATTGAATAAAGCCCCTATATAAGCATCTGCCTATTTAAAAAGAGCAGCAGTCTGTTAGACTCTTACTGAAAGTGTACTCAGTCAAGAATAAGTTGCAGTGAAGATATTAAAAAGGTTTTGTAATCAAATGATGAATAATTTCAGTTAGGAAGTTATTCTAGAAATGCAATTAAAGAGGACTTGAACACAGACTTTCAAGCTTTCTTCAGTTATCGACTCCATCTGATATAACTGATACACATGACCACACTTGTGAAAAAGACGAATGATCTCCAATATACATATTTCATGTTGATCTAGCACTTATCAGTTGGTCCAGATTATCACCTCCAGCACGAAATATGTATGTTGGAGGTCATTATCTATTTCACAAGTGTTATCATATATAAGTTGGAGTGGATAGCTGAAGGAATCTTGAAAGTCTGTATTCAAATCCCCTTTAAATACATCTTAAACTTCGGTATTTACAATATACTGGTATTAATTGATTACAAATTCAGTCTGAATTCTGCCCATCCCTTTATGTATTTAAATGGATATATTAAGATCATATATATGAGGGATCATATTGGCTTAAAGTCAACATGAATATGACAACAATATTGGCATCAACAAAGCTTTGAGCATTTCATCATCAGATTTACAGTGATATGGATGGCTGAAGAATTGGAGGGTGAAGAAGATTGAAGCCTATCCATTAAAGTTTGAAGATTTGCTATCTTAATATAAACTGCATACTGATTATATGTGTGTGTGTCAGAGATGAACTGGACCAAATAATGAGTGCTAATTTAGCACAAAATACATATATTAGAGATCGTTCATCTTTTTCATACATGTGGTCATGTGTATCTTTTATATAAAATGGAGTGGATATCTGAAGGAAGATTGAAGTTTGTGTTCAAATCTCTTTAATTACATGTTAAAGTTTGATATTTATAATATACTACTATTAATATATTATTCTAGAAAAAAATAAATTTATTTCTCTATTTTGCAATTTTATGGCTATATTTTTAAGACAAATATGTTAATAGTTATTGTAAATAATGTTTATAATAAATAAAAAAACAATTGGAGTGATAATTATATAAAACAAATATTACATTACAAACTACATTGTAGTTATTGCTAATTTTTTGTTTCAGTTTAAATTTTTAAAGGTAAATAACTGAAATTACTTTGACTATTAACAAAATACAAATAAACATTTTTGCAAAATTTCAATCCGTTCGCCATTCCCTTAATAAATTAATTATGGAAAGGAACTTTATATCAACTTCCTTCATGTGATCTCAATTGCCACAAAATATTGTATTTTATAAATATGTTCATGCCAATTGCAAAGACTGTACAACATATATTTGTTAATCAAATCTAGCAGATGCTAGGAAATAGAAAACAATCACTTGATCATTAAACTTGCCCATCACTTAATCATAATAATTTATTATCTAATTATGCTAATCCGTTTTAAGCAAAGAACTGTATATTATTCAAATTCTAAAAAAATATTTAAAAAAAATGCAAAAATATAATAATAAAATCAATAACATTTAATATACTAGAGTTTTGAAATATATTTTGGCTCAATATCTAGTTTTATTTATTTAAATATAAATCACAAAAATATTGATTATTAATACAGCAATAAAATTAAAAAGTAAATAATATATATATATGCGTGTTATATGTCAGTGAAATAATTTGAGTTTTCATTACATCTGCAACAAACGGACTACTAATTCAGAAATAAGACTCTACATTCAAAATTTGTGACTTTGTAATCTAATATTATTTTTTAGCTATATTCTCATCTTCAAACATGTTTCTGAAAATATATATATATTTCCAATTACCATTTTTGAATCAATGTCCTACTGAAAAAAAATAATGAGTGAAGTCAACGGTGACTATAAGCTAGATAATTACTTGGAATTTAGAAATGCTTTTAAAATCTTGTTTGTATTTATCAATAAATTACTTAGTTTTCTATGAACTTTATGGAATAAAGCTGAAATGTATTTCAAATAATATTTGCGTACATTTACTTTAATTTACACCCATTTTATACTTTTTTAAAAAAACACTTTTTGTTCCTCAGTGCATCCCCTAATCTCAAATGATAGGTTGATATTGGGATGCAATGACAAAAACTAAAATAACTAAAAAATACATAGGGTTTTTTTATGAAAGTATAAAAAAATGGTGTAAAAGTATCGGTGTTCATCATCTTGAACTTAACATTGAAAGTATTTCTTTTCAAAAATAAAATTTGTACAACTCTAAATCTCATCTACATTTTAATAATTAATCACTTAAATTCTTGCTCTAAAAAGCATACTTTAATCTAACTTAAGTTAATCAATTGCTAAATTTTCAAAGAATTATATCTTTCCATATCTCATATGTAAAACAAATATAAATATATTTAAAATCTTATCTATAGAACAATGTGATATATGTATATTGTTGTTATTCTTATTATTATTACTATTATCATTATTACTGACAAAACCATGTGACTTTTCCATATGCGTATTCATAATTTCCTAAAAGAAGTTTGCTTTATCCTTTTCTATAGCCATCTGGTGTAAGTTTGAATAATCAGTAGATACTAGATAATATAGTACTATAATATCTTTAAACTGGTTCAAACATTGCTTTGATTAGTCAAGACTTGGACTGTATGTGATTAGAAACCACCTTTTGTTTCTTTATGCTGCTCATATCCTAAAAGTAAAAAACAAATTCTTTAAACTTGCTTGCATAGTTACATAGATCTGATATGTAGGCACTTACTACATAATTTAGTGACCTCACTTTTATGACAACTTACATTAAATCTTTTGTTTTATTTCATTGGCAATTACTATTAGCAACAACTATATTATATATTCAATAGGAAAATTTATAAATGGGATACAACTCAAGCCTGCAGAGTTTATAGCAACTGACAGGATGTTAGATTTATATAATTCTGCAAGCAAGATTTCTTGAATTGAAAACCTTAAGAATTTCTTGTTAATTTGTAGCTATTATCTTGAATAGTATATAAGAAAAAAGACTTAATTCAAGATTTGAATCTCAATCTTCCCTGACAAAAGCCAATAATCAAAAACTAGTCTGAGAAAAATCATTACATGATCTGGTGTTCATTGATTACACAAATTTATATGTTTTAGAAAAGATGAAGATTAATGACTTGAAACAGTAACAATGAATAATGATGATGATGGTGTTAATGTTTTTTAATCAGAAGGCAACTACATCCTCTACACATGCATTGTTATATTGATTTGATATCTTGGTGATGTTTTGTTGAACATGAAAGATACTCTCAATCCAAAGTCAAAGAAAGAGACTTTGAAAAAAGAAGAATGATTGTCTTTTGTTTATATCTAAATTCACTTATATAGGCCAATCTAAAGATTTTAAAATGTGAGCATGAAAGTCTTCCTGTAATCACTTTATATCCATTAATTTTATTCTATCTATTAACAATTGTGAAATCTTCTAATCTAATGCTTATTAATATTATGAAATATTTTTCTATGTAATTATCTACTTCATTTACTTAGTGCAGTATTTGTAAGCAATTTTGATCAAAGGGAATTACACCCCATACACATGCATTGTTATATTGTTTTGATATCTCAATGATGTTTTGTTGAGTATGAGGAATAATTTCAAACCAAAACACAAGATAGAGACTGGTTTGAGAGTATCCTTCATACTCAACAAAACATCATTTAAATATGAATACTGTACTAGGAAATTAAATAGAAGTGATATTAATCATAATATTAATAATAATGATGATGACGATAATAATAACAGTAGTAGTAGTACTAGTTATAGTAGTAGCAGCAACAGTAGCAATAGCAGTAAGGGATGATTTAGATAATGCCATGGCATAAACAAAATACCTTTATATTTTAGGTCAAACATTTAAAATTAATTAAATACATTTTATGACAATATATTTTTCAACATCTCATATTTTTATAAACACTTTGATCAAACATTTTTCTATGAAGAATATAAGTATTGACTAGCTATTCCAATCATATTTGTTTTCTTATTGTCGGATTTAAAAAAAAACATCAGTTTTTCTTATTTATTTCTAATACCAACATAATTATTTATTAAGATAACTATCTTGAGAAGTTTTAATTTTCTTATCTATGTATATCTCTTTACGTTTCATTGTTGTTAATTTTATACAATAGTCAATAATATGTTTAAAAATACATATATACAAGCAACAAAGATTACAAAATATAAAATTATCATAGAAAAGCCTTTTCCGGCAAATTACGTTTTTTGCGCTTTTCAAGATGTCTCCAGAATACCACGATTTAAAGTACATACAGCGACATCTATATAGCATTTGTATCTTTTTTTTTTTAAATTCTACCAAACAATCGTCTCTAATTCACAAGTCAAACTGAATTTCATCATTTTTTTTTTAAAAAATTATTATTCAGTGTTTTAACATTTCAGGCTTTATTTATGACAAAAAATAAACCATGTTGCAAAACTTGTTACTTAATTAAAAACATTTTAAAACGGAGATCTAATTGAAAAATGATTTTACTTTGGAATATTCTCAGTGCAACGGTACCATTATTTTCTACCATTATTAATTCACAGCAGAGTAAAGATCCTTTCAGTGTTTATGTAATATTTCTATAATATAGCTTTTTATTTCATATGTATTCAGCAAACCTTTTCACTCTTCCATCCACTTTGTATATTTTTCTAGATATTTTACTATCTCTTGGGATCTAGTTTCAGATTTCAATTGTTCAATTATTATCATCCCTTCTATCAATATGCCTACCTCATCTCTGCTTTAGTTTCTCTTTTTTTTCCCCCAATTTTGCATGTATTTTGAAATATGACCACAGAGGATGATTGGTATTTTAAAAATAATAATTATCTATTTATTGATAATAATAGTGTTTATTCATAGAAGCATATAATAATTCCTAAGGCACAATAAATATAAATATTTTATTTTATTGACAAATAATTAAGTGAAAGCTATCATATAAATTATATTATTTACATAATTGGTAAAGGATCTTTTGTTTATGATGATCATGGATTTTGTGTTGCTTTTGGGGGATAATATAGGATGATCATATGTATAGAAGTGTACATTGTTTAAAACAGCATATTGATTTTATATTATTGTTTTGATAGAAATATTAATAGTAGTACATATAATTTTAGACTATGATGGAAGCTAATAGGGATGATATTTTGGGAGAACCCCATGATGAGCTTATAACTGTTCAAATACATCAAAGGTTCAGAATGAAAAATAAGTTGATTACTATGTCACAAAAGTCTAAAGCAGGTGGTAGAGAATTAGTTAGTAAGTTTGATAAGTATAAAGCAAATTCAAATGTTAAATTTCCAAACTTAATTACTAAATTGGATGAGTCTAAAGCAGAGTCTAAAGTATATTTTAAAGAATTGAAAACTGATATAGCAAAGTCTAATGCAAATCTTAAAGAATTAAAAGCGGATCTAGCAGAGTCTAAAGCAGATTCAAATGCTAGATTTCATAATTTAAATGCTAAGTTGGATGATTCAAAGGTGATGTCTGATAATAATTTTAAAAACTTAAGCCAAAAGATTCAGGCACCTGAGATGAGAATGTAAGTACTTGACATGAAAAAATCAAAAGAATTTTAAATTTTTTTTATAATAGAATCAACAGAATCAACAATAATTTAAAGACAATGTCTCCAAATTTAAATGA
Organism: Epiperipatus broadwayi; assembly: GCA_028023455.1. Lineage (NCBI taxonomy): Eukaryota > Metazoa > Onychophora > Udeonychophora > Euonychophora > Peripatidae > Epiperipatus > Epiperipatus broadwayi. The sequence goes on along the minus strand of JAQFVV010013593.1, from coordinate 73,131 downwards.
TAGCCTTGATGAGTCTAAAGTACATGTACATATTATATTTCAAAGGTTAATTACTAAGGTTGAGAAATCTAAAGCAGATCTAGATAAATGTCAAAGCTTAAATGTTGAAATGCACAATTCAAAGGTAGGTATAGACAGTAAGGTTGATGAAATGAAAGTGGAAATCACAGGGACCAACATAATATGAGTAAATAAATATCAATATTTAATTCAACAAGTGAAAAACTCAAAGAGTGTGAGATATAAAATATTAGATGATGAAAATTTATGTCATAAAAGAGTTAGCATGTTGTAAAGTGAAGAAATAAGCAGAGATTAGTTAATTACATGACAATCTTTATTTGATGAACTAGATAGCTATAGTTATTATTTTGAATATTATCCTCTTGCTAAATTTTGGAATGAAAAAATGCAAGATACTATAGAGTATCAAGTAATTCAAGAATATATTAGTCAGGAAAAGTGTATACTATTTCTGAAAAAGAAAACAGCAACATTTAAATTTTTGGGAGTACATTTTTTATCTGAGTATGTAGTCACAGTAGATAGAAACACTATAGGTAAAGTATTATAGGTACTTAAGATCATAAAAAGAGGTAAACTTATTAAATCACCTATATAATATGCACATAGATTAAAGCAATATTATTCATAAATTAAAACCAAGTTTTAACAAAATAACTGATGTTAAGTAAACAACATTTTAAGATTGTAATGGGAGACTTTAATGCTAGAATTGGTAAACCAACAAAAGATGAAAGTGCTGTATGTAATTTTGGTTATGGTAATAAAAATGAGAGTGGACATAGACTTGTGGAGTTTGCAGTAAAAGAAAAACTTAATATGATGAATTCTTTTTTTGAGAAAAATGTTAAAAGGAAATGGACATGGAAGCTTCCAAATGAAGGTGCAGCAAAACTGGATTATATTTTAATTAACAGGAAATACATATTTCAAGATTGTAATGTTCTTAATAAATTTAACACAGAAAGTGATCATCGATTAATAAAATGTAAGATATGTGTTAATGAAAAACTAGAGAGATAAAAATTATTAGAAAAAACAATATTTACAATTGATATTCCTAATCTTCAGAAACATTCTAATGAATTTAAATTACAACTTACAAATCAGTTTCAAATATTAGATTTTGAACGTGATTCAGATTTGAATGAAATTAATAGGAAAATAACTGATACACTTTTAAAAACTGCAACAAAGATAGCTGGTAGACAGAAGCAGCAATTGACCAATAAAATTTCTACTGAGACTAGCGAATTTATGAAAAAAAGAAGGAATATGAAAATATATAAAAATAATGCATTAAAAAATATTGAATACCTCAAATTTTGTAAAATGGTACAGAAAAGAGTTGAAAATGATATAAGAAAGTATAATTGTGAACTAGCAAGGAAAGCTGTAGAAGAGAATAAAAGTCTAAAGAGTGTAAAACAACATTGTGGTATTGGTAGGAATTTTATATCTGCAATAAGAAAAAAAGATTGAATTATTACTGAAAAGAGAGATGATATCATGAAATGTGTAGAAGACTTCTATCAAGAATTATATAGTAATAAAGAACAATTACCTCCTATAGTTATTATATCTTCCAAATTGCCCAGGATTTTAAATGAAGAAGTGAGACATGCAATTAAACTTATGAAGAAAGGAAAAGCTCCAGGTAATGATGGAATTATATTTGACATATTAAATGAAGCTGGTGAAAAAGTAAAATTTTTTTAGAAAATTTTTTTACCAAATGTCTAAATGATAAAGATGTAATAGATGATTGGAATAATGCAGTATTAATATTAATATTTTAAAAAGGTGGTAAAGAAGATATTAGAAATTACAGAAGTATCAGCCTTTTATCAGTTTTATACAAACTTTTTGCCAAGATAATTACAACTCGTTTACAGAGAACATTGGATTTCTACCAAGCAATAAAAGAATATGAATTTAAAAGTAATTTTAGTACAGTAGATCATATCCAGGTATTGAGAGAAGTTATAGAAAGGACAAATGAGTTGCCATTATGTTTTGAATTTGTAGATTATGAAAAGGCATTTGATCCTATAAACATTTATTCAGTGATTAAATCATTGGATCATCAAGCTATAGATCCAGGATATTGTCATATTTTAAAAAATATTTATAAAAATGCAACAACAACAATTATATTGCATAATGATACTAGAAAAGCCAACATTGAGAAAGGTGTAAGACAAGGTGACTCCGTATCTCCAAAACTTTTTACAGCAGTACTGCAAAAAGTATTTTATGGATTAAAATGGGAAACTAAAGGAGTGAAAGTAAATGGAGATTATTTAAGTCATTTACATTTTGTAGATCAATGTAGTTGTATTTGAAAATAATGTTTTAGAGCTTTGGGAAATATTGCAGGAGTCATTAGATGAAAGTAGGAAAATAGGACTAAAGATAAATGTTAAAAAGACTAAAGTAATGTTCAATGGATTTTCTCAAAATATGAAAATAAAGATTGATTATGATGAGTTAGAAGAAGTTATCAGCTACAAATACCTTAGTCAGATTATTAATACAAATGAAAACATAATGGATGAAATTAATCATAGAATTAAACTTGGTTGGAGTGTTTTTGGTAGAAATAACTTGATATTAAAAGGAAATATGCCTATGTGTTTGAAAAGGAATGTTTTTAATAAATGTGTTTTACCAGTTCTTACTCATAGATCTGAGACTTGGACACTTAATAGAAGAGCAATACAGGGACTTCAGACCATTCAAAAAAAATGGAGAGATGCATGTTAGGAGTAACAAGAAGAGATTGAAAACAATATATAAGAGAACAACAGGTGTTACTGACCTTATTGAAAAAGTTAAAAGACAAGTAGAGTTGGGATGGACAAATTGCTAGAAGAGATGATAATAGATGGACAATTGAAATCTTAAACTGAATTCCAAGAGATTGTAAAAGACCCATAAAGAGATCACATGTGAGATGGACAGATGAAATAAGAAAGTGTGCAGGGATCATGTGGAGAAGAGAAGCTGAAGATAGAAGATGGATTGAACAGGGAGAGACCATCATCCTGCAGTGGATTGCTAATGGTTGTTGTTGATGATGATGATGAAGTAAATAATACTATATGACAAATTGTTAAAAACATTTAAAATATAAATCCATTTGCTTTTTACTGTATCAATTCTAACTGTTTATAATGAGTGCTTTGTTTATTATTGTTGTTGAAAATATGCGAAGAAATCTAAGAATTATAAGTATAGATGAAAATTTTTTTTAGCTAAAAGAGGCAAATAAGATAGTAAGTCCATTAATTCAATAACATTATCATAAACATCACATGATCACCACCTCTTATGCTTGTGTATAACTGTTGTTAAAACAGGCAAAACTCACTATAGGCTGGTGCATAAAATCCCCATCTAGTGCCTACTCATTTAATATCCCCAGACTAGTTTCTGGCTTGTGGCCTTCATCAGAAACTAGTCTGGGGATATTGTATGAGTAGGCACTAGATGAGGATTGTATGCACCAGCCTTCTGGCATCCATTGATTACTCTAGCTTGCTGTATGTGACGATACGTATAGAGAATTTTGCCTGTTTTAACATTATCATAACTCAACATTAAAAAATTTTTTCAAGAACAATTTTTTTTTCCAATTTTAGTATAACTAGAAATATAGGGTTGCCAAGGTTTACCAAAATGGCGATTATAGTTTGGATCTGATAAAATAGGTTGTTAACTTATAAAAATCGCAGCCGAATTTAAAATCAAATAAAAACATTCATTAAAGAATTTAGATGATCAATCCCACATTACACAGAGATATAATTTATGGTTGAATACCTCATAATAAAATAAATAAAACATTCTGAACATAATTTTGGTGAATTGTATTCCTTTAAAATACATGTAGACAAACTTTTACCTTCACAAAACATAAAATGTGTGTATATGTATTTGTTTGTGTGAATAAGTGTGATATAAAACTGTTTTCCAAAAGTAATAATATATATTAAGGCTATAATCTTAAGACTATGCACACTAGATGCGACAGTAGGGACCTTCACAAATCTTAACACAAGATTAACAACTATAAAAGACAAGAGCGGCCACAAAAAAAGTCTTTAATCTTGTGTTAAGATTTGTAGAGATCCCTACTGTCGCATCTAGGCGCATAGTCTTAAGTTATATCCTTAATATATATTACTTACGTAATGAGTATGCGCTTAACAAATTATTAATTACAACTTCAAAAGTAATAATATAAATTAAGGCAAACCATAAAGATAACAAATAAGCACACAAAATATGAGAACAAGTAATTTAGAAATTTTAATCCTGTTGATTTTAGAAAAATTATTAATAATTTATCATTCAGTATAAAAATTAATATAAAAAAGCATATATTTGTTGTGATAATAATTTTATTTGAAGTAATTTTTTTATATAAAATGTATAACAAATATCATCTGAAAAAAAGCTGTTCCTAGGCCAACCTAGTAAACTTTTCGTGCGCAAAATACAATCTAGTGGAAAAAAGTGGTAATCTATACAGCTTTTCTATCACGTGCTTAACACTATATAAATAAATATCAAGAAAGTACAACACTTCTTCTTCTCTTGTGTTTTTAATAATTTAAGTTGCTATTTAATATCTGGAGCTGATAAAAATTTGAAAAAAAATTTACCAATTGAAGTTTTTTATAAAACTATGGAATTATTTACATTTATAATCAAAGACTTCAATCTTTTAGAACTACAGAATGATTAAACTTCTATGCATAATTGGACTTGATTTTATTGTATTTGTCACTTTTCTTCGAAATCGTTATTCAAACTCACCTGCAAAAAATTGTTGATGTTTGCCAATTTTTGGAAAAGAAACTAGAAAACTATGGGAAGTATAAAAATGAAGCAATATCCCTCATTTTCTTTAGCTTAAATTCAAACGGAAATGTAGTTGCCTAAGAAATCAACAACTTAATTACCCTCTTAATGGATTATTTTAAGAAAATTTGTTGTAAACAACGTTGTTAAGATTTTAACAAAAACACTGTGCCATGACTGGATTTATGAGACTAATTATGTTGTTTTCACTTCGTGTTAACTATGAAATGAATTCTTTAAAATAGATAACAAAAATGTTTTGATATCTGCTATAACGTGAATCTCAAAAATTTTAAATATAATAATCTAGTTTATCAGAAAAAATTTATTAATATGAAGTCTGTGAAAAAAAGTAAAAATGTATGCATTGACATGGATCAAAACTATTCAAAATCATTGTGCTTGATAACCATTATATTGTACCGAGATACATCAGGAAGGAGTGTGCTTTCTACGGAGCTACACATAATTTTGAAAAAAAATATAAATTAATAAACGATTTGTGTAAATATTTAATAAGAATAAAAGGTCTTGTAGAGTAAAATAAGAATAAAAGGATTTTTTTCTCATAGATAGGTTCATCGTTAAAAGCATAGATTAGACATTTTATAAAATATAATTTTGAATCGTATTTAAATAAAACCTAATTAAAGAACTAAAATTTGATTTAAGATTGCTTTAAGAAAAAAAAAAAAAAACACAAGGTGGAATTCGTTTTGTCTTATAATTAAAATAAAAAAAAAATATGTAATCAAAGGAATGTAGTGAACAATGGGAGCTAATGACGAACATAAGAAATTTCCATTAAACGGCTAGTTAGTGAAAATAACTTTAACAAAGAAATTGAAATAATTCTAACAAAGAAATTGAAATAACTTTAACAAAGAAATTGAAATAACTTTAACAAAGAAATTGAAATAAAGAAATTGAAATAACTCTAGCAGAGAGTACAAAGAAATTAAAATGACCAATGCAAACACCAGAAAGTCAGCACGGACCATAACTGAAACACCAGAGGATTAGTTACGTATTGTAGATTGAATCCGCAAGATAAGGACCGTAAAAGATAAAAGGGCGAATTTTCTATTTTATGAGAATGAAAGAGAGATAGATAATAAAAAAATATTTTTATAGATCGAGAGCATTGAATATTAATATACGTCTCAAGCTAAACATCATGCTGCACTGTTAAACCCATCGTGTGAACAGCCGGCCGAATCCTTCCCGCAATACCAACAGCCAACAGTTCAAATGTCGATTATGGTAGTGTAAAGCAAGAAGGCGACGGAGTGTCCACGTGGAGCCCACAGGATCCCAACGACATCGGGAAAAGGAGTGCAAAGAGTTAGCGCTAACTGACCGAATGAAATACTATCAGAAGCAACGCTCGGAACCGTGCATAAGGGAGAAAGCTAGGTAATGTTTATTTCAATTTCTAATTCACTAATTAAAAGCCGTAATAATAAATAAAAAAATAAACTCTGAACTTTAAGGTACGAACAATAGTCATTAGTTGTCTTTAGCTCCATTACCCAGAGACTTTATTGTGACTGTGTGTATAATTATTTTTTATGTATTTATAATATGAAATTTTGATTGTATTAAATATTATTTGAACTTGAACGAAAGTGTAATTAATTATATTATAAGACCAAACGAAGTGTAATAGCGTAAATGGAGACTTCATGGGTTAGTGATTACTTAAATTAGATTTAAATTAAATAATTAAATAAAAGAAAAGGAGAAAGCGAGAAGTTTAGCGCAAAGAAAGATTCATAAATTGTTTTTTTAGGTAGGCGGATTATATTTAATTGATTGTTGTAGCTGAGCTAGCGGGAGCGGATACTAGATCGTATTGGTCAAGCAGACTTGTCGACAAAGGTCGGCTGGCGCCCATTGGATTTTTTCCTTTAAATAAATAAAAGGTTTGATTGGCTAATATGTAATCTAGTAAATGAGTGTTAATGTTATTGGCAAATGTTTGCAAATGATATTGATTACTCTACCCGAGGTACCGACAGCCCTGTGATAGGATTTTGTGTAAGAGGGAGGTACAAAGTTCTGATCGAGTCGTCATTATAAACATTAAACATTTTATTGATTTTAAATAAATACTGTTTATTATATAATTTACGAGATGACGTGAAAAAGGGCTAGGTATAATATATATGGTTTAATGTCAATATATTTTTTTGTTGTAAATAATAAAAAAATTTCTAGTAAGCATTTAGGATTAATTAACATTGCCACTCACTGAAACAAGAGGGGGTAATGTGTCTTCTTTATTTTAAACTAGTGTAATAGTGAATATGTGATACTAAAAATAGGTCATTTCTTTAATATCGTAGCTTTTAGATAATAATTTTGATTTGTCATGTTGGATACAAGATTTTATTGTTTTATATGCCATATATTTTATTGACATATTTTATTTTTATGGTATCTTTATGGAAAAGAATAAATATTTTGTTTATATATTTAAAGATTACTTACTATGATAATGCTAAGTATACTAATAGATGATAATTATTCTATGACTACATGTCAAGTAGAATGGTTTGTTTGACATTTTAATATTGTATAAATAAACCATGTTGACATTGGAATTATTTAGTGAAAGACAAATATCCCTTAAAATAAGGATTATTAATATGATACCATTATCATGATTTATTATGATTATGAGAAATATTGGGGGTTTATAAAACATGGAGTAAGTGACAGGTAAAGGAGGCTTACTTTATAGTGGAAGACTCCACCATTAATTGCAAAAAATCATGTTTTGCTATATCCAAAAGATGGGTTAATTGACTCATTTGCATAAAGTTTGCATATTGTACATACATAATGATTCCAATGAGTGAATTATAACAGGCTATGATTATGACAAATATACTTTCTCAAAAGTGCTAAGCCTTTTTGATTTGTTAATTATCATTTATATAGCTTTACGTTATATGCGTGTTAGCATAATCTTATTATAATTTTGATAAGCGTAAAGTATAAATCTATGGTTCGTTATTTAAGGATATATTAGAAACCTTACCACAGGCAACCTTCTTTATTGATTTGTGCATTTGTGCAAAAAACATTGTCCATTACACATCATTGCATCTGTCTGTAATCTTTTATTTAACAACACTTTTGTAAAGCACTTTATGATGTAAGAACATTGTAGAAATATTAATCTAATTATTTTATATACTTTATTTATTCTGTTTTTATGCAATGTATTTTGTTTAATAAATTATTTGATTATTGAATAAATAACAGCTTTGTGTTTTAATCATCATCATCACTCTCACATTGAATCTATGTTCATGGTGATATTATTATAGTTATAGGAGTATAATTTTAGTAATAAAATTATTGTTACTTTCTAGTCCAGTTTTTATAACTGAATATTATTTACATTAGAATTGCCTTATAGCTCATTCACACATTGTTACATCTCATTTTATATGTTAGAATATGTGCTGGATGCAATACAAAAATTCTCATTTGTATTCAGTCATAACTTATGAAACTATATTATAATGATATTTAAGAGTGTATTGTCTGAAGATTATTAAAGATAATATGTAAGTAAATATTAATTCAGTACTCATAATGTTATACTACCTACGCATATCCTGTTTTATTTTTAGTCATTAAACATTTATTAGCAAATAATAAATACTGAATAAACCCTGAGACTGAATTATTAGTGTTTGCATGAAATTTTACAATAGCGGATGTATTCATGTGACAAGTATTTTTCTTATTGATTGTATTATTATTTTGAAAGGTTAATCTAAGTGATAGGCAGTCAACATTGGTGATTGGGGTAAATTCCATATCAAAAATGGTGTCACTAAGCATTTGATGATAATGATGATTTTTTGATGCATATAAAATTACATTACAGTGTATATATTGTATTGGTTGTAAAGTAAAATACATAAATTAATACAAGAATGGTTAAGCGATAGTTATCTTTGGATACCAAATTTATTAAAAAATGATGTTATAAAAAAAAAATAGTCAAATAAGTAAAAAAAATGGTAAATATTTTTTTTGTTTACAAATTTTAATTTGCTTGTATTGTCTATAAAATTAATGGTCACAGTTCAAAGGTAAGTTATTCAAAGTCTAAACATTTGAAATGTTTTTTTTTTAAAAAAGAGATTTAAGTTTTACTTTGTTAGAATATCAGTTTATAAAGGATTCATATTATAATAAATATTTTTTGCTATAAGTAAAAAGAATATGATTAGAAAAGTAATAGAATATGATTTATTTATTTATTGTTAGCTTAAATAAAATGTGATATTTTGACAGTGACTTTAGTTTTTTTTGTTTCCCAATCATCATTAATAGCTCAACAACTAAGTTTATTTTTATTAAACCACCAAGTTATGAACAAAACCATGTATTATAAAATGACCATAAAATGCACCATGGCTAGATTACAGGGTATGCCATTTATTTTATACAATAAAGCCAGAATTGATTGTTTGTCTTTGGCCTGACATGTGATCAAATTTCAGCTGTCGTTTCTGAATTCTGCTTAACCTATAGAAGAAATATTATTGTTTTTACATCTTCAAGAACAGATTTGCAAATACTTAAATACTAATATAGATTCCATACTGTAAAACAAATAAATAAAGAAATGTTAGGCTTAACAAAAGATGAATTTTAAAACAGATACTTTGATAACACTTTGTGTTTAAAATTGTGATCATCTGAAGGATAGCAATATTTAAGTATTTATTAGTCTATAAAGTAATGTAATAATGTCTAAATATTTATATGTCTTATTGTATAATAAATATTGTATTTGTTACTTATAATCAAGCCTTCTGTTTCTCTTCTCATAAGTTCTTATAATTTAAATAATAAATTAAACTTTATAGGAGCTAGGATGATGAGTTCATATTCTATTGAATTAGTTGTAGTATTGCTTACTAATTCTGATCATCGAAAATATCCTATGAATTTTCCAGTTTTGGAATGGTGCTCAGGTTTTAAACCAAATATAAATTTGTAATTCATAGAGGATCTTATCTTCCTTCAGTTACTTAGAAGTGATTAATGGTCTTGAATAATATTTCTATTGTTATAGCAATGTTTAATCATTATTATGAGTTATGGTTGAATTAAAGCATATTTTTATTCCTATCTCATTTCGTCACTGATATTTGTAATTGAGTATGAAATCTCAGAGTTATTTTTTATTATTAAAGATTAACATTTCATATCCTTAGGGTTATTTTAATTTGTGCTTAACTTTAGCTTTGATGATCACCTTTGCCAAATGGTAGGATCATTACAATTGGCACCTAATGTCTGTGCTCAAGAATGACGCTGGATATCTAATAGTAAAAATAGAAAATTATAAATTGGTATGTAATGTGAGTGTTCAATATCCTGGCTATTTTATAAACAGAGAATAATTTGTCAAGAAATGTGAGAACACAGAGGAGGCTAAAAGTTAAATTATTAACTGAATTGAATTTTATATGTGTTGAATTTTGATGTTAAGAGAAAATGTAAGCAAATAATATAAATTAAATGTCCATAAGTAGGGCAAACTAGTGAACTAGCAGGTAATAAAATAATCAGGCAAATAATAGTAAATAGGGCATCAGAGTGAGATGGTCAATAGTCACACCAATCCATTGAATAGGAAATTCAGTATAAATAATTTTAAAATAGTTTATTAAAAAGGCTAAGTATTGTAGTTAAATATTATAATTAATTACATGCATAGAAAATGTTTTCTGTGAGGAGCGAAGTAAGGATCAAGTACAAGTCTCAGATAAAGATAAGCTTATGGCAATGATGCATAAAATATACCAAAAGATGGATAGAATGCTTGATAATTATAAAAAGAAGTAATAGAACCAGAAAGTCAAAATGAAATTGAGCAGGGAAGCAAAATAGAATTGCAACATCGAGTAATAGAAGGGGTGAAAATAGATAATCATAGAACATTATAACAGGTTTATTTAGAAATGTCCATAACTGCTAAAAGGCTTGAAAAGAAAAAAAGAAAATGTTCCAGTGATGTAATTAAAATAAAATGTATAAAAGAACAACAAACCTTAGATATTACCCTTCCAGATGTCAAACAATTACAACAAAGTGAGGAAGTAAATTCTATCGATAATCAACAAGGCATATAAAGTTTGCTTGGAAAATAAAATTATTTCCAAAGTACTGGAAATTTTGATGAGTAAAATTTATGCTAATATACAGGGAATTGAAATTTTTGAAATCAGTGATTAATTATAAGCATATAACACATGTTTATAAAGCCATACATTGTAAAATAAGAGAAAAGTGGAAATTAAAAGTTAAAAGAGTGACAGTTGTAATGGCAAAGCAAAAGGGAAATAGAACACCTAGAAACCTAACTAAATATTTGCTCCAGTGAAAGATTCATAGTAAGGATGATCATGTGATGGATGGTTGCATAGACAGAAACTTTTTGTTGTCATTTCATTTGAAAGTTCAGAGAGTATTTGAAAAATACATGGAGAGAAGGAAAGCTTAATCCCAACTTTAATACTGTCACAAATTTGAGTGGGTTTATCTCATCAAGTCCTAAGACCTGATTAATAAATTAATAAGTTTATGTATGAATGGAAAATAAAATATAATTTTACAAATATTTTTTTTATAAAAAAGAGGATGTTCGACCTTTATTATAATAGTTAAAAATATAGTGAGACAAATACTAATTTTGAGATGTGAAGAAGACTTACCAGTAAAACAAATGTTTAAAGTTTAGATACTTTTAAAACTTTAATTATATATTATGCATATATTTGCTGTTATTCCTTATCAAATTAAGAATCATGACTATTATAGAGATGATGTTATTGATTGTATGACTTTATATTCACACTTAGAAAAATAATAATTATAGAATGTGATCTCTTTATATACTGTTTTATTACTATTCTGTATGAAGAGATGAGAGTTTGAAAATGCCATTCTATTGATTTCTCTTCAAAACAGATGTTCTGTGCTGATCATAAAATAGATAGTTTTGTAGGTCATAAACAAAGCAGGACGTAGAATAATGAAAACAGGAGATTTCAAAATAGATATACAGAGGATCTTTAGCCAGACTTTTTAGTTAGGTGATAAAGTTGAGATTAGGATTAATTTTGAAAGTCATCATGAAAATGTGAATAAAATTTTTTAAGAAAATGGCTCAGTCACCATTATTTGCCAATATAACATTAATGCTTTAGTATTGGCTAATGAAGGGGAATGGACAAAGTCTTCTCTTTGAAGCTTGTCAAAGAGAAATTAAGTAATGTTGATGAGTAGGTGGTTTGATAAGTTATACGTATAAGATGTAAGGTTTATAATGTGAATGCTAAATATGTATTGAAAATATTTGTATGTTAAGTATTGTCTTTGAAGACTCAGCTGAACTGCATGTGTGTGCTTATCCTCAAAACTAGCATGTAAGTTGATAACAAAACACTAGCTGAAAGATATCCTGGGCTCCCAGTGAAATGACAATTATAAATTGTAATCAAATGGTCAGCAGAGTTTTCTTGACATTTTCAAAAAGCTATCCAAGTCCAAGAGTTCATGATTAGTAACCATATACTGCACAATTTGGTTCACAATGTAGTTACAACATTCTTATGAAATGAAATAGGGCTGAGTTAAAATTGAGTCAGTAATTTTAAACTTATTACCTTGATCTCCAGCTCATAATCAAGGTTAATTAACATTTAGTTAGTTTACATTTGGATGAAAACTGACTTTAAATTTACTGTACAGTATTGTCAAGGTTATATATAAAAAGGGAATAAATGAAAATAATGCTAATGTTTAGTATATAAATAAAATCATCCAATGTCATAAACCTGATAAGAGGGCAATGTATCAGTTGTACAGCAATATACACAATTGACTACAAGAGTGTTTAAGTGATGGTTATCTTTTGAATAACAATTTTAATAAAAACAATATTAAAAGAAGAGTGTCTTATTTCAAATATTTACACATTAAGCCTGTATCCTGCTCATTCCTCTTCTATGTATTTAAATGGATAAGATCCTATACATGAGGGGTCCGAATGACTTGAGATCAACATGGGCATAACAATAATATTGGCATCAGCATGGAATTTTGGCATTCCATCATCAGATTTTCATTGGTATGGATGGCTGAAGAGTTGGAGGTTGAAGTGGATTGAAGCCTGTCCATTAAAGTTTGAAGATTTTCTATTTTAATATAAACTGAGCACTGATCATATATATGCGTGGGAGATATTACCAACTGATGAGTGCTGGTTTAATGTGACATATGTATATTGATGATTATTTTTTCTACATATATGTGGTCATGTGTATCAGTCATATGAGATAATATGAATAGTTGAAGGGTGCTTGAATGTTTGAGTTCAAACCCCCTATATTTTTATTAAAAGAATAGTCAAATAAGTTTTTTAAAAAAGATTTCTTTTTATTTACAAACTTAAATTTGCTTGTAATGCTTCTAAGACAGGGGCGAGTAATTGTTTTGGCTCAGGGGCCACTTTGTGGAAGTGGTTAGCAGAGGGCCACACCTTTTTTCATGACACAATAAACACACTGCTTTATTCCCTGTATTACCAAAGAAATATTTGTTTGTCTATTCTTCATTAAACACATGATATTCATCACCAATTTTACATTTTTTCAGAGGGTTCATGGTTTCACAAAAGTTGGGAAATGTATATATTTGCTAATGCAAAGACAAAATTGAAATTAACCAGATCAACTGGAAAAGCACTGCACATTGTATCTATACTGCACATATGTATTGATGTGGCCATCCTAGTGTAAAATACGAGACAAATCTTCAATCACGCATGGGCAGGAAATCTCAGTTCAAGGTGGATTTTTCTGATCGTCTTGGCGGGCCACATAAAAACTCTTAGTGGGCCACATGTGGCCCTTGGGCTGCTATTTGCCCATCCCTGCTCTAAGATTAAAGTTTAAAATGCAAAGGTCAGTTATTTAAAGTTTAAATAATTGAAATCTGTTTTGTTTGTTTTTTTTTAAAAAGAGATTTAAGTTTTACTTTGTTAGAATATCAATTTATAAAAGGATTTGTATTTTTTTGTTCCTTTAAGTAAAACAAATATAATTAGAAAAGTAATAGAATATGATTTATTTATTTTTAATCAATGTTTGGTTTAAATAAAATGTTATTTAAATTTTTTATTAAATGCTCAAGTTCTGCCTGTGTCTCAAGTCTGATTTTTTAGTTTTACAATCATCATTAGTGGCTCATAAAACTAAATGTACTTTATTAAACAAACATGTTATGAGCAAAAAATATATAAAATGTGCATAATAATGCATCATAGCTAGAACAACAGGGTCCACCATTTATTCTACACAACAAAGCTAGAATTATTTACCTTTAACCTGATATTTGGACAAACTTCAACTGTCATTTCTGAGGTTTGCTTAATCTACATTTTAATCACCATAATCTCTCATGTCAAATTAATACATATGGTAATATTATTACAATTATAGTAATATAATTTTAGTAATAAAATTTTTGTTATAATTTAACCTGTTTTATAAGTGAATATTATTTATGTTAAAATTGCCTTACAGCTCAGTGGTACTATTGTTACAGCTCATATTATATGCTAAAGTATGTACTGGATGCAATATCAAAATTGCCATTTGTATTCAGTAATAACTTATGAAACTGTATTATATTGATATTTAAAATCCTAGATATTAACTAAAGAGTATTAAAGATAATATGTAAATAAATATTACCTTGATGCTTGAAATATCATGCTAGCAATACAAATCTTGTTTTATTGATAGTCATTATAAATTTATTAGCAAATAATATATAATAAATGCTGAATAAACCCTGAGATTGAATATAAATATTAATATTCTCATGAAATAGTACAGTAGTAGATGCTATTTGTGTGACAGACATGTTGCTTATTGATTGTAATAATATTTTGAAGGTATAATCTAAATAATAAGCAGGCACCACTTATATGATTTGGGAAAATTCTGTTCCAAAATGCTGCCCATAAGCCTTGCATGATAATGATGATTTTTGGAGCACATACATTTTCTTACAATATACATTTTATCAGTTACAAACTAAGATACATAACTAACTACAAGTGTGGTTAAGTAATGGTTATCTTTGGATAACAATTTTAATAAAAATGATATTTAAAAAAAGAGTAGACAAAAAAGTGAAAAAAAGGAAAAATATTTATTTTTCATTAAAAATTTAAATGGCCAGTTATTCAAAGTTTAAATAATTGAAATCTGCTTTTCAACAAAAAGTGATTTAAGTTTTAGTTTGTGAGAATATCAATTTATAAAAGAATTTATATTATAACTTATGGATCTGAGACTTGGACACTTCATAGAAGAGCAATACAGAGACTTCAGACCACTCAAAGAAGTATGGAGAGATGCATGTTAGGAATAAGAAGAGACCAAAAATGCAATATATGGGTAAGAGAATAAACAGGTGTTATTGACCTCATCGAAAAAATTAAAAGACTGCAGTAGAGTTGGGCTGGACATATTGCTAGACGAGATGATAATAGATGGATAATTGAAATCTTAAACTGGATTCCAAGAGATTGTAAAAGACCCAGAAAGAGACCACATGGATGGATGAAATAAGAAAATGTACAGGGATGGTGTGGAGAAGAAAAGCTACAGATCAGAGATGTATTGAATTTGGAGAGACCTTCATCCTGCAGTGGATTGATAATAGATGATGATGATGATGATTATAACAGTTTTTTCTGCAATAATTTAAAAGAATATGATTACAAAAGTAATAGAATACAATTTATTTATTTTTAATCAATGTTGGTTTAAATAAAATGTGATTTAAAATTTTTAATAAAAGCTAGCATCTCTAGGTTTTTTTTTTTTGTTTTACAAGCATCATTAGCTGCTCTTAAAATTAAGCTAATTTTTATTAAACGATCAAGTTATAAACATAAACTGGTAATATAAAATTATCATAATTATGCATCGTAGTTAGATCCACAGGATATGCCATTTATCCTATACAATGTAGCCTGAATTGATTATTTATCTTTGGCCTGATGTGTTATCAAACTTCAACCACCATTTCTGAATTCTGTTTAACCTATGATAAAAATTTATATTTGCAAGTGACTGTTAACTGAAAGTCCTCTCTTACAGGTTATTTGTTTTTGGAAAGGTAAAGAAATATAATTTAAGAAAGTATGATATTAATAAATTAAAACTTGAAGCAGCTAAAAAACTAAAAAAATTAATATTTCTACATTCTAATGGATAGATTTTCAGCATATTAAATACAGAAATACACTCCATAATATAAAACAAACAAATAAAGAAATGTTAAGTCTAACAAAAAGGAAACTTTGATAAAACTTTATTGTTTAAAATATATCATCATCTGAATGATGGTAGTGTTTAAGTATTTATTATTATTTTATAACTTATTATAATACGTTTAAATACTTTACTTCTTATTGTATAATAAATAGGTACTGTTGGGTGCTGTGTACTGTGGCTGTATTTTAGAAGATTTTGGCCAATTTATTTTGCTTTAGGCATTTTACTTTGTCCATTTCAGCAAAGAATTCTTCATTCTGGCAGGGGAGGGTGCATTTGACGTATTTTCACCGATTTCTGTTTTTGTAATTTGAATTTCATAGCGTTTTCTTGTTGTTGTTTTTTTAATTTGTATTTTCAAAGGCGATTTTGTGTGTGTGTGTGTACTTTTTTAAAATTTACGTATTATTTCACTTGATTTTTTTTTACTAGATTTTTTACTTACTTTTGATGTCTTGCCTTTGGCATTTTAATTTTAATGTCCCATTAATTTCAGCAATTTTTGGATAGAAATTTATCATTTGCAGGCTTCTTGGTGGTGCTGAAGCAGCGCACCCGACAGTACCAATAAGTATTTTGCTATTTATTAATCCAGCTTTCTGTTTCTCTTCTCGTAAGTTCTTATCATTTAAATAATAAATTAAACTTTGGGTTAGTAGCTAAGAAAATAAAGTTCATAATCTACTGACTTAGGTGTGGGATTGTTTAATAATAGTGATAGTGCAAAATATCCTACAAATTTCTCAGTTTCTGGATAGAGCTCTGGTTTTAAACCTAATATAAATTTGTAATCCATAGAGGATCTAATTCCCCATTTAGGAGTGATTAATGGTCAGAAAAAGTGACATGATCAATAATATTTTTATTGTTATAGCTACATCTGAACATTGTATGATTTATGATTGAATTAAAACATATTTTCAATGCCATCTTGTTTCATCATGGTTATTTGGATGTAAGTATAAAATCTCTGAGTTATTTTTTATTCTGAAGCATTAACTTTTCAAATCCATAGGAGTATTATAATTTGTGCTTACTTTTATGTCTTGGTGATCTCTTGCCAAACGGGAGGATCTTTACAATAAATATGATAAAAATGAAAGTATTAAGAAGTTCTTTTACAATGCAGATGTGTAATTCCTGTGTTGTCTGGAATATGGTAAGATACAATGGTTACATTGATGTCTGTTGACAAATGACTGCAAAAACTGGTTCAAAGATTATACTTTTTTTAAGAATGGTTGCATTTGATAAACAATGAGCACCAATATTTCTTAGAATAGTGATTAATATTGAAGGTATTAGAAAGTCTATTTTGGAAAATGCTGCAAAAATAACTGATTTAAAATTCATATTAAAAGGACATATATGCAAAATAGTTCAATCATTTTACAGATTTATTTTAAAAATTTAAAAGATGATCATGGGTCCAAACCCAGAATCTTTAAAATTGAAAATGTCTCCAATGTTTGCAGCTTCTCTTACAATGAATTGAACTCAATGATTGTTTTAAATCAACCAATCTTGAATGCAGTGAAGATTGGTGAAATATGCAAGAAATTTCAGAAAACATTTCATAATTTGACAATAAAATAAAACTATTGGATTCTAGAAACAATATACTCTTATTCTTCTCCTTTACTTTCTTTGCATTTCTTCATATATTCATCTATATTGCTTATAATAACTTCTCTCATATACACTTCAATGGAAATTTTTTTTTAATAAAACTTCTTTATTTTTCTGACAGTTTCAACTGTCCAGTAGTCTTCATCAGAGCTTCTCAAATTTCCTCTACTGTGATGAAGACTGCTGGCCAGTCGAAACTGTCAGGAAAATAAATGTTTTATTTATTTTTTTTACATTAAAGTGTATATGAGAGAAGTTATTATAAGCAATATGGATGAATTTTAGAAACAAAAAGAGACTATTGTGATGAGATATCATATGTAGAAAAGATGTTAGTAGTAATTAAATGCTTCATACAAACAAAAACAACCAATCAATGCAAGGGAGATAGAAATATTTTATCAAAAATTATAGTATTTAAAAATATTGAGAAAAAAATGGTATTTGCATAATACTTACAAAGTACCATTAATATAAAGGAATAGGTTTTTCAGTGGGGAATATATTTTTGATTTCAGAATCAAATGCAGCTAATCATATAAACATAGCCAATTTAACAGATTAAGTAAAAAGTTTTCGGGCAATATTCCATGCAGTGAAGGTTTATTATAAAATATTCACTGCATAGAAAATATGGATAAATAATAGTTTTAACAAGGCTGTAAACCTTAGCAATGAGCGTCTGAAAAAATCGTCACTAGGGACCTCTATTGGTGTACATAATTAATTATATATTACTCTTATTTACTCCAAAAAAATGTTGCAAGTGTTATTAACTGTGATTACAGACCTGAATTTGAATTGTTTTTATTTTGTAAATACAACAAACAAATAACAGTATGTGTATTTTTGTTAACAGCAAATATTCCTTTAAATGGTGCCATTGTTTCATAATGAAAATTTTCAACTGTTGACAATTCTCAAATCATTTAACTGTTTCGGAGAAATAAGCTAGTACTCTACAAATTTCTGCTCTGTATTGGAGAATATATTTACAAAAACTAGTATTAACTGAAACACAGGCTTATTATATATCTGTATCGATATATGTAATATATAGGATATATGAGCACAGACTTTCACATGACCCACCAGTCTCCACTCAATCTCATAACACTGATACACTTGAACACATATATGTTGAAAAGATAAAGGTGAAAGTCTGTGCTCATATACCCTATATACTAAAAAATATTATAAAAAATATGTTTATGATTTACTCAAAATGAGAAAGCATTTAAATGAAGGGCTTTGAATAAAAACTACTTAAATAAGCATTAGACTATTGAACCAATGTCACAAATTTGCATGTGGATACCATGATGTTGACATATCTTAAGAGTAAACTGACATGGACTCTGTTATTGTTAGAGACAATAATTAATATGTTAAATGAAAAATATGATAATGATCATATAGAACATTTTAATAAGACCTATTGAGCAAATATTATGTATGAATATGAATGTAGAAGGCAATGTATACACTGAATTATATGAAACGTATTATGTAACAAGTGGCTGCACCCATAAAAATCATAAAACAAATCAAGATTCCAAATTAAAATCCATGTATTATCTCACTAAAAAAAAAAATTTGTGAATCATTTAAACAAATAAAATGGTAAAACAATGTATTTTTGAGAATAACACAAAAAGACATTTACACGGAACCTATGGTTAGTCAAATTTACTAAACAATTATACAGTAAAAAAGTTGTACTTGTACATTGCAGCACATATTTCCAAGCACTACTATAGTAAAAAATGTATAGCAATAAAGTTTATTTTCACTAATCGTTGGAAATAATTTTAAATATCCATTAATTTTCTGATGTCGACTGGTAATTTTGAAATACAAATAACTCTATGTGTCAAGCCTTCTAAAAATGATTTTGTCTTGGACGACATTGAACTATATAATAATAAATTATCAAACAAAATAAATAATTGGAAATCATTTAATGCTGTGACCATTTGTTCCAAAATAATAGTATTGACACAAATAATAACAGATTTCATATTTATTTAGATATTGCAAATTGTAAATATATATATATATATATATATATATATATATATATTAAATATATATATATATATATATATTTTAATGTGTGGAGTTTCTATTTTTCTATTTATAATTAGAAAGCAGTTCATCTAGAACAGTAGCTAATACAAACTAACTGCCACAGATCAATCATTAAAATGATATTCTTTAGTTGATTGCATTCTAAAGAAGAATCCTCTTCATGGATTCTTCTTTGGAATGCATAATCCTTTTGAATGTAATCAACTTGGCAGTTTTACTTTAATCCTGACTAGTTGTCTTTTATTAACTATTGTTCTGGATAAAGTGCTTTCCAATTAAATAATTATAAATAAAAATTCCACAAATTAAATACTTTAGCATAAAAACTCCATGAAAAATGTTATATTACTGTATACATATATTTGTGATATATTTCTGCATTTTCTATATATCAAATGTTTATAAGTGTTTGAACACCAAAAATTAATGAATATGAGAAATGAATTCATTTCTTTAGTGAATGTTATAAACAATAAGATATACAGTGATTTTTTTCTTTTCTTTTATTACATAATATTTTAATGTTCCATTTAATCCAGTTTACATTATTTTTAAGTGCATATATAGTTTAATAAAAAAACAGGCAAAACTCTCCATACAGTAGTGCCACTCAGTGAGTAATCAATGGATGCCAGAATGCTTGTGCATAAAATCCCCATCTAGTGCCTACTCATCCAATATCCCCAGACTAGTTCCTGGCTTGTGGCCTTCATCAGTGAGGAGTTTTGGATCTGAGAGCACTGCACTTAGATCTTAGGATTTAATGCAACCCTCCAGCAGCCACCTTTTATTTCTACTTAACTACAAAACTATGAGAATAAAATTGAAAACACAATAATATTTTCAATCTAAGCTCAATATCTTATATAGTCATATAGGTCTGAACCCAGTTCAGTACCCATACATTTTGGTGCCTTTGGCTCTTTAACAACCATAGTCACCACTATCCTATTAGGCAGGATTAGTGTTAAACCACTAAACATCACATGATCACTGTTTCTTATGCTAGCACATAACTGTTATTAGAACAAGAAAAACTATCTATACAGTAGTGTCACTCAGTAATGATCATGTGATGTTTAGTAGGTTAATATATTTTAATATATGTGTGTAAGTTTGTAAGGGTAGACAATATCACTTGCCATGTTTATTTCTTCTGACATGCATACATTAATGTATTTGTAGTATACAAATATTCCTTAGAACTCATCTTTAACATTTGTTATTTATTCTGTACTAAAATTAAATTTCAATTCAACTTGTTAATAGCTATAGAATTTCTTAATAGAGTATTTACCAGCATTAATTATGTAATGGCAGAGAATATTACTATAAAAATCATAATTTGCAATGAATGATTAAAAATATTTTTATAAGCTCATTATTTAAAATTTATAAAATTTAATATATAAATTATATTATTTTTTATATTTTAGAAATTAAACATTTCTGCAATTAAAATGTGATAAATATTATTTAGCATTTATCTTGTAACTGAGTTTAGAGGTATGCATTTGGAAATCTGCTGCTTAAGACTAAAAATAGGGTTTTATCTTGATGTTTTTGTCACTAGTCATTTGAGTATTACATTGATCAGAGATCCACATAAAACACAGTATCTATTTAAATCTAGCATGAAATTGTCAAGAGTCTTGGTATGTTCCTTTGCTTCCAAAGGGGATACAAAATAGATCCCATCTGCCCCTTATGTTGAAAGCACGATGAGTCAATGACTCACATCGTTAGTCAATGTGAAGGATGGGCTCACCTTCACAACATTGCCCAAATAAAAATGACAATGCTTGATCCAGCTCAAGTTCACCTAATTCCTGCTATCAAAAAGGTACATTTGGCTCTATTTGATTAGCTACTCACATTAACTTCGTAATCTGGACAATTAGATGCCAGGTACTGTTCAAAAAGGAACTGGAATGTTCCATTGAAGTGCTATTCCTCAGGTGACTGTGAAAATCAATGGACAACAACAAGAAGAATTGTATGCCATGGCTCGCAGATCAAACCTGAAGCTCAGTGAGATTGTAGTTCACTGTTTCTAAATTTCACATCACCCAAATATGGACTTAAACTTTATTTTGTCTCACTGGGCTTCAATACAGACTTGATCTTTATTTAGGCTGGTTGAACTTTCAAAACCCTGTCTTGCTTTGATTTCTTTACACATTGACTTACTTTTCAACCTATCGTTTAACATACCACCATATGATCAGGATACGTGAACATTTCCACATATATGAAACCTTATTTAACAACCTTTTAGAAGGCAAATTTACACTTGTATTATTTTCATTCTGTAACCCTTTTATAATTTGTTTTTTGCTAATCAACAGTGTTTTATCAGATCGAGTATAATGTAATTGAGTGTTAACATTTATGTGAATCATGATATATTTAATTTAAACCTTCTCACCTCCTTGTTTATATGTACAAATTCCTTTAATCAATCACCATTTGTAACTCTGATCCACCACTTTTTGGTTGTCTAATGAGACAGTGAATACGGATCAACCTAATGTATTTTCCTTTGAGTGTGAATAAAGTTTGTTTTTGAAATGACCCACAAATTTCAACATCAACTGGTTCCATAATCAAGTAATGAGCAGGCAATTGTGAAACAACTGATTTTTTTTGGCTATATTACTATTATTGAAAATAATAAATATATCTTCAGAGTGTATATAAAATTGTAATTACTATTACAACTTTTAGAAAATGCAATTTTTATTACATAATTTTAGCTTAAAATTATTAATAGTACGTTCTTTTATAAAATACAGAAATAATCCTTTTCACAATAATTATAACTTAACTTACTGCAGTAGTATATTTAAACATTTATACCTTTACCTCGTTAATTTACAAATAGTTTAATAGAACAAAAATCATAAACAAGTATGGTTATCCTATTTACTGAAGAAAAACACGCACATGCGACAGGAAGGCAAACAATAAAATAGGACATAATAAAAAAATAAATAAATGCACTTCAAATTTCCACCTTTTATTAGAATTTACATTATTAATCATTCATTAGTACAGTACTTGCTTTTATTTTTTCATCCAATAAGTACTTGTCTCTTATTTCCATTAATGTATCATTTGTTAAAACAGGCAAACCTCAATATCCGTATTGCCACACACAGCAAACTAAGTAATCAATGGATGCCAGAAGGCTTGTGCATAAAATCCCCATTGAGTGCCTACTCATCCAATATTCCCAGACTAGTTTCTGGCTTGTGGCCTTCATCATTGAGGAGTCTTGGATCTGAGAGCACTGCACCTAGATCTTAGGATCTAATGCAACCCTCCAGCAACCACCTTTTATCTCCTTTTAATTACAAAGCTGTGAGTCTTAAACTGAAAATACCTTAATGTTTTCAATCCAAGCCCATTTGCTTATATAGTCATATGGGCCTGAACTCAGTTCAGCCCCCATCCATTTTGGTGTCTTTGGTTCTTTAACAACCATACCTACCACTATCCTATGAGGCAAGATTGATTTTAAGCCAATAAACATCACATGATCACCACTTCTTATGCTTGTGTATAACTGTTGTTAAAACTGGCAAAACTCACTATACGTATTGCCACACACAGCAAGCTAGAGTAATCATTAGATCCTAAGATCTAGGTGCAGTGCTCTCAGATCCAAGGCTCCTCACTGATGAAGGCCACAAGCCAGAATCTAGTCTGGGGATATTGGATGAGTATGATTTTATGCACAAGCCTTCTGACATCCATTAATTACTCTAGCTTGCTGTGTGTGGCAATACTTATAGTGAGTTTTGCCTGTTTTGACAACAGTTATACACAAGCATAAGAAGTGGTCATGTAATGTATCATTTGGTTACTTCTTTCTTGTTCCAATTATTCTCACCCCCCATACACACACTTGCCATGTCAGAATCTAAATGTATATTGCATGATTTCGGCAAGTCTTTCCTAATTAAAAAAAAAAAATCAATGAAATTCGTACAACTATTACGACTCAGTACAGAAATAACAATCGGAGAATAAACAAAAAGACTGCAATCCGTGTTTTGCGCAAAATAGTATTAATAAATGAATACATTTATGACTATTCACTACATAATGCTGGTTGGTTATATTGGGAAAAAATTCATCTATTATTTATATATTTACAATGACAAAACGTTTGCTTTTGCCTTGATTTATTTTTCAAGCCCTGATATAACACCATCTGTAAGAAAAATAAAAATAAACGCCAAAACAAAAAAAATCGATACATAGAAATACTGCAAACAACAAAATATATTCATTATTGACAATATATTAAATCAAATTGTTCATTTAACGGTCACTAAAAATTTACCAGTAAGTTTACTCGTAAATTAGTTTTAGAAAAATAAATTTTGACATCTTACGTTCAGCTAATAAAATTTCTGTTAATAGCAGGAAATAGTTTGAATTGATATCACATCACGCAAGAGGTTTTATTGTTTAATCCAATTTGAGGTTTGCATGATATGGGCCAACATTGTGTTCAGTTCAGACACACAACTGTCAGCTCACTTTCAGTACCTATTATCGATTAGCGTATATTAAGTCTGAGCCCCAATTTCATTATTTAGAAATACCGTAATAAGATAAGAAGTAGATCAATGCAGAATACAAATAAACTTCGTAAACGACTAATTTCATTAATACATTCGATATTAATGCACATACAACCGTAAATACACTCTGATGTCATTACAGGCTCAATAATTATATTACTCGTTTTTCATATATACTATTGTTTTAAAAATATTTTACACTCCGGATATATGAAGGTAGACAAAATTTATAACTGTTAATTTAGCAGTAGTATGCTAAGACGTACATAATCGAGTACAAATGAACATTTAAATGTAATGTTAGTTTCAATCTTAACCTACCTTAAACTAATAGACTATTCCAGATTCCATCTTAGTTTGATTGAATTGAGCATTTATCACCACAGACCAAGAGATATATGACAGATATCCAATATTGATCATGTTTAATGAATCCAATTGTTTTTATTATGGAAGTAAATCACATTATAAATAGACACTTTAATTAGAGGTAAAATGAAACAATAACAATTTACTATCAAACCTGAATGGCAGTATCCATATTGTTTTCATGACATGGATAAGCAGTGAGGTAAGTTCATGTTAAAACTGGAAGCAGTTAGCACCTAAATCAGACCTGTGGTAGTGGTAGTTTCATTATAATCTACTCATGAGGCAAGTTGCAGTGGTATAATTAAAAGTGTTAGGTAAACTTAGAAGGATATCTGATATCCCTTACATTAATAGTTGCATAACAACTAAATGCTTTACCAAGCCAACAGGATCAAGAGAAGATATGACAGTTGTATATATATATATATTGTATACACATTTAATATTTGTTATAAATAACCCTAATATTATGAATCTGTATTTATTACAATCACAGAATAAACACAACAGTTTGGTACAATCTTTATATGGCTTACCTCTGATTGGATTTCTGTCAGCATTATAAATTGTCAGCTAACATTATTAGCCTACCAACAAAAAAATCAAATCAAATGCAAGTATTTATTCATTAATTATAAATGCAGAGTCATCATCAATGCTCTTGACTTTCTAGTACCATGATAGTACTGGCTCTCATTAAACTAGTTATCATCATAAAATCTAAATGAAATAAAGTATTTGGACTTAGGTGATCTTTTTACTTTCACAACATCCAAATAATTTTATATCAAATCATCAAGATACCCACACACACCTACAATGCAAATATTGTTTTGTCTGAACTAGATTGATAGCATTAGTATTCTGATCAATTTGAGCAAGAGTAAATATGCAGGTATAAACTAATAACCTCACAGGAATAACCTACAAATCCCTTATTTTATTTAAGATCCAATTTCTCCAATCATGGTTGAAAGACTCTAGAGGTAAATACCAACTTTTCTTTTTTTATTGAATCATAATCTTGTCTATTTATAAAAACTGTTGAATGAAATATTTATTTGAAATCATATTTAGAATAGAAATATATTTTAGTTGTGACATTGTAGAAGAATGCAAATAAGTCAAAAAGATAGATGGATTCATTGGATTCATTCTATCTTTTCACAAAGACTTTATCTTGTGTTTGGAAAGTGAGAGTATTCATTTATATTGTTAAATCTGCAAAGCACATGTGCATTAGCTTATTGGCTTATTAATATTACAGTTTATAAAAACATAGCGCTATATAAAATAAATGTCTTATTTATTATTAAAATTTCACAAAAAAATTTCTTCACTGATGTTTACAAAAACAATTCTTGTTAGCCAGTTAAAACAACTTCCATTTAATAATAACTGTTTCATGAGTTGTCTCTCTCTTTAAGAACAAGCATATATTTTTTGATTTAAAATAAATATGTTGCAAATACGTTGAACACGTAAGCATAAATATTGTAAATAAATAAATAAATGAAAATTACAATTTTTTTGTTACAAAATAATAAAAGATGTAGCAAATTTTAAAAAGACTGTGACCAATGAAGTGTGGTTTTCTTAATATTATGATACATCAAATCAAAACATTTTCAGCTTCATGTAAGCTTAAAATTTCCATGATATTTATATGAGGTCTGTAAGAAAATGATACTTAAAACTTTTTTTAAACCAATCATTATAATTCTATTTTCTACCACAAAAAATACAAAAAGCAAACTTATAGATAATTAAAAATAATGAAAACAACTTGAAATATTAGAAGCACCATTGTAACATCCTAAATACCTAAAAATTTGCAACTAAGTCACAGACATTTCTCAAATGTGTTACAATACAACATTAAATGAAATCAGTCACATACACTGGTAATTCACAGAATATAAATAAAAGAAATAAAGACAACAAAAAATAACTTTCACAAATTATTAACTTTCTAAACAGAGCAAAACTCTCCATACAGTATTGCCACCTGTGCTAAACAGAGTAATCAATGGATGCCAGAAGGCAACAATTAATGTGCTAGTATAGAAAATGTGATCATGTGAAACTTTCTAAACAATTATTTAATACAATTAACTAATAAATAAAATAATAAATTTAGAAAATGATGAGTGACAAACTGAACTTTTATATGTGATGTGATACCATACATAAAATTTCACACCACATATTATTACCCCACTCTGATCTTTCCAATTTAATATTTAATCTAACTGTGTTATTTCCTTACAAAAATCAGACTCCAAAAATATTGCACAATAAAGAAAAAAAATGAACTAAAATATTTTCGCTCTTATTTTTTTAAAAATGAAAATGTGTTCAATGCAATTTCAAACAAAAAAATTTATTAAACAAAAGCAACTAAAAAATTATTCACTTTTTTCAATTATTACATTCTTTATAAGGTAACATTACTAAATGTAAATGTGTATTTGCTACAATACTAATTTTGCCATAGATTTTATTTTTTCAGTCTTTCTTTAGGAAAAAATTCCTTTGTACTACAGTGCTACCTAGTGTAAGCTCTAGTAATCATTAAATGCTAGAAGGCAGTGTCTATAAATTCCTATCCACTACCTTTGTATCTAATATTCTCAAGCTATTTTCTGGGTTATAGTTTTCACCAGTGAGAAAGACTTGGATATGGAAGCAGTGCATCTGAATACTTAGATCAAATGCATATCCTGCAGCTGTCATCTTTTAACATTTTGGCTAACTATAGAAACTGAAAACACAATTTTTTAATCCATCACTGTGTTTAAGTTTGGCTGAATGATATATAATTAACAAAAAAGGTACAGCAGCATTTAGAACCAAATATCCTGGTTCACTGCTTTCATATCCAAGGCTTCCTACTGATAAAAGCCATAAGCTAGAATCTAGTGTGAGAATATTGGAAAGGTACTGATTATTGTATTACCCAATATTCCAGCATCTTGTGGTTAGTAGAACTTGCTATAGGTGGCATTATGGTGTCAAAAAAATTATTACTGTTCTAAACAGCTTGTGTAAGCATAAACAAATTGTGTGATGTTTTAGCGATTTAATGCCAATCCTTATTTTATGAATTCCTAGTTGAGTGACTTCTCTATCTTGTAGTATGTCAAGTTTTTGGTTCCATCTTTTCTTTCTTTTTTTATATCTTTCTTCGTAGTTATTTTCATTCATTTCACTTTTTTTCTTCCCTTTTGTAGTTCCATGTTTCCAGTTTAACAAGTATATTCATTAAAGATTAACTTTTATTTTATTGCTCCAGGTTTCCAGTTTCACAACTATCTTAATGTCAAGGGAAATAAAGTACAGTCATTATTTTGGATAAATTAATACATAAGGTTTGTTGATAATTTTTATCAGGGGTATTATCCCTTTCCTACATTCCCCTTAGTGAAATTCATTATATAATTGAGCCAATAAAAATCAACTTTTAACAAGAGTTTATCACACGGATTTATAAATTCTATAACTAGGAGTGAGATTAATTTTGCAACAGAATTTCAAGCTGATCTTCTAATTCCTACCGAATCCAAATGCCCACACTATCTTTTACTATTTTAAAAAGATCCTGATATCAATTCTCCATCTCATTACATGACTATCTCAGAAATACTGCATTAAACCTTGACCAATTGATTTTTACCTTACAAGAAAGATATTTATTTTCCAAAAAAAATTCATTTGTACACTAATTTGGAAACAACCCTTCTTCAGAGATAAAATCCCGCTCCTTTTTATTTTGTTTATTAGTTAATAAACAACTGTTACATCCTTTATTCCTAGTTATTGTTGTTTTGATTAAACTAGTAAGCAATTTTTATAAATCTTGATTTTTAAACCACTAAACATCACATGATCACCATCTCTTATGCTAGCACATAACCATTATTAAAGAGGCAAAACTCTCCATACAGTAGTGCCACTCTGTGCCAACCAGATTAATCAATGGATGCCAGAAGGCTTTGCATAAAATCCCCATCTAGTGCCTACTCATCCAATATCCCCAAACTAGTTTCTGTCTTGTGGCCATTGTCAGTGAGGAGTCTTGGATCTGAGAGCACTGCACCTAACCTATCCTAAGTGCAGTGCTCTCAGATCCAAGGCTCCTCACTGATAATTGCCACAAGCCAGAAACTAGTTTGGGGATATTGCATGAGTAGGCACTAGATGGGGATTTTATGCACAAGCCTTCTGGCATCCATTGATTACTCTGGTTGGCACTGAGTGGCACTACTGTATAGAGGATTTTGCCTGTTTAATCTTGATTTTTGTTGTTGTTTTGTTTTAACTAATTGAGAAATATTTTAAATAATCCCTTCTCTTAATTTTCAAAAATAATAAACAACATTATACAAGAAAAAAATTCCTAACCCTTTTTTCTTTCACCATTATTGCCAATAAAAGTAAATAATTATTACAATATTGCAATATTTTTAATTTGTCACCTGATTACTTCATGTATATAAATATTTTAATAATTTTATTCTGCTAAATTTCCATATAAAACAACTTGATTACTCAGTAGATAGAACAGAAAAATTAATTCTTGCCAATATTGTGTAGTCTGCAGTAAGTTTAGAATTGATAAGAAAAACAAGTGTTATGACCTATAAAAAAGTAAAGTACATAAGTTTGTGGTTAAAATACCTGTAGAGGTCCCTGCTATCGCATTTTATACGCATATTATCGAGGTTATAGCTTCAGTAAATATTACTTACGTAATCAATGTGTGTTTAATAAATTTATAATTACAAATCAATGAAGAGTGTAATCAAATATTTGAAATATATATATACAAAGAGAAGATGGAAGTATTTACAGAAATAAATGACAATGAAATAAAGTAAAATAAATTATATAGGATAGTTAACAAAGTATGTAAAAAAAAAAAAAAGATGAAATAGAAAAACTGTAATAAGACTACATTATACACATTTTGAAGGCTATGATAGGGTATAGAACATGGTGGGTGAATTTGTAAAGAGAATTTATAAGATAAAAATAATTAACTAGACCATCGATTAAATAAATCCATTCTTGTGATATCATAGTTGAATAAATTGTTTTGTTTCTATATATTTGTGCAATAGCAATTGATTATAATAAACAGAACATTTAAAAATAAATTGTGATCAAATGTCCTTTAATAACATTTTTCATATAGCATTAATAGTAAAGTAACATTTTCAAATGCATTCCTGTGTTTCTGTGTTGCTTATGTTGACTAACAACACTTCTAATTTGATGATTTATAAATAAATATACATTATAATGTTGACACATAAAGTAGAATAATAAACAATAAAATGTGGTAAGTAATAAAAAAAGAGTGTTTGAAACTATTTTTTAAAACGTGAATGCTTTTTGCCATTTCAGTAGTGTTTCCATTTTTTTTTTTTTTATCCATCAAGTAAGAAAATTATTCTCATTTATCTTTGTTTAATGTATCTATTGTTCACTTGTTTTCTGGGTCAGTAAAAATCAGAGGAGAACCGAGCAAAAAAAAAAGATCTGGTGCAATATTTTTATGTGGATCTCTTTTATATAGGATAAAAATCACTTCGATATTTAAAAAAAAAATATTATTTGCAAATATTGCTTTTTTATAATTAGTATAAATCAAGTCAAGAACGAACGATTCTTTTATTAAAATATTAATTTTTTTGAAGCAGCATGTACAAAAATATAAAAAAAGATTAAATCAAATAAAATATAATTGTTTGCATTATATGTATTTTATTACGATTACTCAAATATTGATTCCATAAAATCTCACACGTATTATGTGTACATAATTATTTATAAATATGAATTTGAGCATAGGATAATCAATGCAGGGCTGACAAATTACAAAGTTTTGGCAAAAAAAAAAAGATAGTAGTTATATTTAGCTAATGATAAAATCTTTTTATTTATTTATTTTTTGCAAAAATCATCAATCGTTCAGGATAATTGCAGGTCTCAATAAACGCAAGGCCTTATCATTCACTTCTACCTCTTGTGAGCTCCGTAATAAGTCTCTTCATTTCACAAATTACAAAACCATGATCTAAATTCATACTACTATAAGATGTATGTATGAACTCATAACACTTTAAAATGAGATTTTGCAAGTATTTGACTATTTAAAAAAAAAGTTTATCAGAGAACATGCCAATTAGGGTATGACGTCACTAACAATTCTAGAATTATTATCATTGCACAAAATATATATTAATAAAGAGTAAAACTTCAACTGCTTGCACCAAGTCTATGATAATAATAAAAAAACATGATTAATGCTGGACTTACTGGGAAAAATCTATCTATTATTTATATCTTTACTACGACAAAACTTGACTTTTGTTAATGATGAATTTTAAAGCTCAAATGTAACGCCACCTGTTAGACAAAAAAATCATTTTATAGCGTTAAACAAAAACAAAATTAAGAAAAAAAAATACTAAGACTTACTTTAAACAACAATATATTCCCTTTATTCATAATTTATAAAATCGTATTATTTATTGAATGCTACATAAGAATGTGAAAAATATTTGATTCTAAAATTACTATCAAAAACATATATTTTGGAAGCATAACTTTAGGAATTAAATTCCTTTAAATATCAGTAATTTTTTTTTTTTTTAAATGACAGATTTCTAACGAAAACTTACGTTTCATCTCCCGATATTTGTAAATAATTCAAATGGATAATGTCCTATACATAAGGGGTCAGAGTGACTTGAGCTCAACGTGGGCGTGGCACTAATATTGGCATAAAAGAATGGGATTTGGACTTTCCATCATCAGATTTTCAATGGTATGGATGGCTGAAAACTTGGAAGTTGGAGTAGCTAAGCCTGTCCATTAAAGTATGAAGATTTGTTATCTTAATATAAACTGAGCACATTATATATGTGTGTGTGGAAGATGATAATCTGGACCAACTGATGAGTGCTGGTTTAGCATGAAATACATCAATTGGTGATTATTTATCTTTTCTACATGTGTGTGGTCATGTGTATCACTTGTATGAGATAGTGTAGATAGTTGAAGAGTGCTTGAAAGTATGAGTTCAAGTCCCTTAATATTTGTAATGAATATATTATCCAAGTGGGAAAATAATCGCTTATTGGTCCTTAATACTTCTATCTATGAGAGCATGTGTATCCTTGAGAGAATTTAACAGAATTAATATAAATTATTGTTAGACCAACATAATATCAAAATAAATATGAACATTCCCAAAATACAGTTGTAAGTAGATGAATGTAGTTAATACTGTGCTGGTCCTGCCAAATGACTGGACTCATTTCCAGCTGTATATATTAGCTTGCCTCTCAAGTTCTAGTCTTAACTCTTTTGACTATAATGGACAGCTTGCCTCATTTGTTAAATGACTCTTCCGACTGTACTAAATAGCTTGCCTCAACTCTGCCATAGACATAGCAGCTTCCAGTCCTATCAGGCATTGCCTCACTGCATAGATGTATCGGTAATAAATATAGTAGAAACCCCTTCACTGTTGGAAGTGGTTTTCATAAAGAGCAGGTAGACAAATGTTCTCTTTTAAGAGCATGTATTATCAATTAGATTAGAAAGAAGTACTCTTGCTTGCCTCCAAAAAGGCTGACTACTTATTGCCAGATCCCTTACCTTACTGGCAGCAATTGAATTCAGAGAGCCTAACCAATGGTAGGATTTTGTATACATGTTCACACATTGGCCATACTTGATTTTCCCCTTTGGCCATGTTTATAGATTGATTGTCCACATGTTTACATATTGGTTAATGGCAATGTGTGTGCTTAATCTGATCAGATAAGGAAGAAATCTGGACTAGTCCACTTCTGAAGGCCACTTTAAGATATGACATCCCTCCCCCTGCAAAATTTAGCCCTGGAGAATGTAGTCATCGAGATGAGTTAGACAATGTGCAGGCCACTTTGTTGGTTTCTCAGGTTTATTGCTGTTTTTGTTTTGTTCATTATCCTTGTTTGATGGACTAAACCCTGGTTGTTTGCTGGTCTTCGGTTTAATGATCATAATTTTCACTTGATGTACTTGTCCCAGGTTGTTTACTGCTGGCTTTGGATTCTGTATGATTCAGTTTCAGTTGGTTTTGGTGGTGATAATGTTGATAACCATCTGCTGTTTGATCTACTATGGTGTAAATTCATTTCAGTTGTGTCTCACTGCTGGTATACATTTTGTGGATCCATAGTACATTCTGCAAAGCACATGAGTGCCTATTTGTACTATTATCTTGCTGTTTTCTTTTTCTATGTATTCAGAATCAGCTTTCAGGGCTGACAGGTTCTGCTGGAATCTTTCCCATTGCTGTAATAGGTGTGGAGTACTGTGTTAGTGGTGTTCTGGCAATCCTGGTGTTCCAGTTTTCCATATCCATTTTTGTTATCAGTTTTTTTGCTTCTTGAACTAATCTCTCTGCCTGGCTGTTGCTTTCAGGATGGAATAGTAGGCTGTACACTAGCTCAATGCCATTATTAGTGCAAAAGTTTTTGAATGCAATTAATGTAAATCTGACACTATTGTCTTAGGTAGGCCATGTGTTGCAAATAGCCTTCTCAGAGCTTCTATTGTTGCTGTGGAGTGAAGTGATGTAGCTTGCACTGTCTTCAGCCACTTGTAGAATGAATGAACTACTATCAACAGCAGTTTGTCTTTCCATGAGCCTGCATCATCCATATGGAGTCTAGAACAGAGCTCTTCAGGTTTCAGTCATTGAGCTGTTTTATCCTTTGCTGTCATGTTTTGATTAATTTCGCTTAATGTTGTCACCAGGTTCACTTTTGTCACTGCAAAGTCTAAATGACTGAAACAGTCATGGCCTAAGAAGTTGCTATGATAACCTGATGCCACTGCCACTGGTAGGTATATAGTCTTGTTAGGCATAGCAATTTTAACTGTTGTTTGGCCCAGAAATTTTATTATATTGCACTGACGGTCTGTGATAGACTTGCTGTTAGGGTGGAGCTTATATTTATTATTCTCATTAATGATAGAGGTCTTTTTTTGAAACAATAGACACTGCAGACCCTGTGCCCAGTTTCATAACACAAATCCAGACTGATCATCTTTAATGTGATTTATACAGGCAACTTGTTTGTTTTCTTATAATTGCCTTTCCTGTTTTTAGGAATGAGTTTTTCCCATTCTCATATCAGTTGTCTGCCTTTTTAATTTCAGACATGCAGTCTTTATATGTCCGACTTGCTTGCAAAACATTGAAATTGTATAGCAGTGCAGTTATTCTGTATGTGCATTTGTTCATTGCATCTATAATAACAATGTGTTAAACTATTTGATGTTAAAGTGTCTTAGCTGACTGAGTGTTTGACTGACTCAGTGTTATGCTTGATTTTTTGCACATATCATACTTAGCAATGTTTTTTAAAAGGTTTGCCTGATTAACTATTGATTCTACTGGTACTGCTTGGCTACATCTGTTTCAAAATCTAAATCCAGCATCATTAGCAATTTAAGTCATAAGTTGGAATTGTTGTATGCTGCAAGTAACATGATCACAAAACATTGGTGGTTGAGAGGTCAGCACAGTAGCCTTATAAGAAGTTGTCCCAGGTTAGCAGGTTCGCTTCCTGGCCAATGCTATGACACATGAAAAAAAAGTGCTTCCGGAAATTTTTGAATTCACACTTTAATGCCAATGTTTGGATTTTCATTGCAAACTCTCTAGCTTTTTTTCCCTGCTCTTTGATGAAGAGATTGAAATAATATCTCTGCATTACTGTCAAGAGTTTGAAGGGGGGGGGATCATCGTAAGAGTTGTTAATGTTTTTTGTCTGAACATAGATCAGCTGTTGTTTCTGCCATAGATTGATACATGAGTTTATCATAAGTTTGATCATAAGTTTGAGGAACTATTATGGTCATTAATGTGGCTAATTTTATCTCAGGCTTCTTAATCTGGTTTTCTTGTAGGTAAAATATTAACCACTCTTTATGGCTTGACCAGATCTCAGGATGAGCTGGGTCAAAAGCTTCCATGGAACCAATAGAAATAACCATTTATTTATTTCCCCCTTTAACTCATGAGAGAAATACTAACAATTTTTATTTTTGTGAGTTACCACTTATAATTACTACTACAACTATTGTTTGTAGATGTTCTACTATTGATTTTTTATTTATTTATTAATTTTTCAAGTTACCACTGGTAATGAGCTATGTTTTGTAACTGTCTAAAAAAATCAATAGTGACAAAGCTAACAATCCACTAGGGTGAGCTTCAGTCACTTTGTTGCAAGTAAAGCTGTCATGATTGTTTGAAGCTTTTAATTGGCATGCCTATATGTTTGAGGTCAATTTTTCATTCAAACAGATTTAATTGATTTTAATAATCACCATAATGTAAGTATAACCACACTCACATATTTCCTTTATTTTTCCAGCCAATTCTGTTGGAACTGGCTTATTTTATACATTTTTTCCAGCTGTCGTTTCCTTTTGTCTGACTGCACCAAATCTGTTATGTTTGGCTAAATTACATGGTTCAGACTCAAACCAACAGTAGTATCAAAATAAATATGAACATTCCAAAAATACAGTTGTAAGTAGATAAACATAGTTAATATTGTGCTGTTCATGCTGAATGACTGGACTCACTTCCAGTTGTATATATTAGCTTGCCTTATGAATTCTAATCTTAACTCTTCTGGCTGTACTAAACAGCCTGCCTTGAGTCTGCCTTGTCATAGCAGCTTCCAGACCTATTGGGACTTGCCTCACAGCATAGACATATCAGTGGTGAATATAGTAGAAACTTCTTAACTGTTGGAAGTGGTTTCAATGTAGAGCCTTTCAGTTGTTCAGCTACACAAATGTTTTCTCATGTAAGAGTGCATACTATAATTTAGGTTAAACAGACATTGCAAAAAGGCTGATTATTTATTGCCAGATCCCTTACCTTATGGGCAGAAATCAGATTCAGAGAGTCTAACCCATGGTAAGATTCTGTTTACATGTTGGTTGTAATTGATTCTACCTTTGGCCATGTTTATACATTGATTGTCCACATGTTTACACATTGGTTTAGTGACAATACATGCTCAATCTGAACAGATAAGAAAGGAATTAGGACTAGTCCAGTTCTGAAAGCAAGGTCAGATATGACAGTTAGGAATTTTTGATTCGTAATACAAATTACTTAAATTATTTTATCTGCTCTTAACTTCTATTCTTGAGAGAATGCATTTCCTCTTAACAGAATTAATACAAAATATTATATTTGGAATTTTTTGTAGTACATGGGTGGGTTCTCTTTAATAATACTCACTTTTTACAATACTTTTATTCTCACACCATGCAGAGACACCAATTAAACACTGGAGATGACCTAAATATATATAAACAAATTAGGAATATAGGAGGGGGTACTCAATATATAATCGAATTTTATAATAAAAAGTATTTATTTTTAAGTGTTATATATTTAATCTCTTTCAAATTACTATCTTTTGATGCAATACCCTGGTCTAAACTTTGTCCTTTATTTTCAAAGTAGTCTGGAAACGCTTGCAAAGTGATGCCTTTTGACACCTGTGGTGTTTTTTTTTTCCATTTCTAATTTCACAAAAATTTAAGACATTTGTTCATTTGAGAGATTAAAAAAACTACACTAAGCAAGTGAGTATGACTGATAATTGATAAGCTGAGTCATGCTAAATTTAATTTAAAGGTGTTTCACACTCAAGGCTTTGAGAGATGACCCTTTATTGGGGTGTAGCTTGTACTCCGTTTGCCACGTAAATATTTCAGAACATACAGATAATGTCTGACTGCTATTAATGAGAATTGAGAGAAAAGTGCTGTGACTTTGGGCTTCGCTTGTCATTTTTTTTTAGGAATGTGGTGAAATTTAACATTTCAATTAAACCCCTATAAAGTTGTACTTTTACATGATCAGCTTCTTTGTAATCAGTTTCAATCACTACAATTGTTATTCCTGCTGTTTTCTGTAATCAAAAACAAAATTGCTCAAACTTTGATCATTATAAAAATTGATGGATGCTACGATTTCACGTAGCAATGTCATTTGGCAGATGAAGGCAAAAGGGTGTCTGCAAAAATTGAGTAATAGCAGAAGTAAATTCTACAACAAGTGCACAAATCAGAAAACAATTCCAGTTATTTTTATATTCTCCCTCATAATAATGATGGATTAAAGATATAAATTTATTTATATTAAATCCTGATTCCCTCATGCTCTTTTTATATTTATTATGAATATTTAAGGGGATGAAGTTTTGCCATTTCCTCAAATTCATTTCCTATTTCTTTACTGTTATAATATTGCAACTGTTATTTTCATAAAAAAAAAGGGAAAGAATGTTTTAAATAATCATAAATTTTTATCTTTGATTTGTGATATATTGTTTTTAGATTTAATTAGGGGAAAATAAACTAAAAAATAAATGCTAATTAATTCAGTAATAACTAATCTTAAACTTTGTTATTGCTTATTTAACTCTCCAGTTTCAGCAAATGTCAATTTGTTTAAGTTAAAATAATACAACTTTAACTTTGTTCTCTTTTGTCTATCAGAAGGATTCACACATGTCTTACACAGTAAAATAAAATAACTGTTTACCACATAAGTTTTAAAATGGTAGCATGCCTGAATATGAGTTATGACATGAAATATGATAGTATATTTTATATCTTTGTAGACCATCTTTATTGCTTTCCACTATTATAGAATCTTTTAAAGCACATGAAAACATTTTCCTGACTTATGGCTTCATTTTTGTATACAGTTTGAATCATTTCAAATATTTCAGTAGTACATTTGCCCAATTTAATGCAAAATTTAATATTGGCATATTACTCCATCGTGAGTTATCTTATGATACACTATCACACTCCATGTCATAAATTGTGCTTTAGGCTTCTTAGTATCTTAAAACTTTAGTGATGAATAGTTAAACTTCAACTAACAGTGTACATACAGTTTGGAAAAATCCTTTTATTTATTTATTCTTGTTTTATACTATTACAATATATATAATATCTATGTTCTCTGTCATTATTAATAATAATATAAAAATACCACAACAGAAATTAAATAAACTAAGTACACTTTCACTGTCTATGTCATAGTCATGGCTAACCATGATTATGACACGTGTGTTGAAAGTACACTTGATATTGATTTTGCATCGTCCATTCATGTCAAATTACTTAGTTCATATAAAATGTGTGATGGCTCTTTTTATTTTTGTAAAGTGAAAGAAGCAACTCATCATCAGATAGTGGGAATCCAAAGAAATAAGCATTATTAACACTATAAAATTTTAATTATGAAATACTTTGTTTAAAAGAAAAACATTGTCAAAATTGATACATTTTTGGAATACTATCTGAATTTAAATACAATATCTATCTGCATATTGTAAATTACATAAATATTACACATTAATGAGTATTGTTTAATTGTAATATTACATATTAAAAATAAGTTCATTTAAATATAAGGTAATTAAAGTGGATGCTTAAAGAATATAATTTAATGCTGCACAAATATCTCAGTAGT
Source organism: Epiperipatus broadwayi (assembly GCA_028023455.1). NCBI lineage: Eukaryota > Metazoa > Onychophora > Udeonychophora > Euonychophora > Peripatidae > Epiperipatus > Epiperipatus broadwayi. The sequence goes on along the minus strand of JAQFVV010013593.1, from coordinate 34,570 downwards.
TTGTATGTTGGATTTTACAATGGTCATTGTCTAAATCTGTTCTCTTTTATATATTGTAAAGGATGGAAAAGATCCACCCTTTCCATTAAAGTGTCATTTAGATTTTTTTTAAAAATCTCTTTGATTTGGTTTTTACATAAGAATTTGTATATAGGTTATTGTTGTTAATTGTTTTTATTGTTATTTGGTTCATTTTTATTTATTTATTGTGATATATGCTTTGTTTTGCAAGGTGAGATTTTAATAGCAATGTATATATATAAATTTGTGAGTGTGTATGTATATAAATAATTATAAACCGTAGCATTTAAATTGCTAGTTATAATTAGATTGTATTTTTATTTTTGGAAATTATAAAGGGATGTAATGTTATTATTTTGGATGTTTGTTTATTTATTTATTTTGTAGATTGCAAAAATAAATTTTTCAATGTAATATTTTTTTTTTATATCATTTTTGTTTTGTTGTTTAAAAAATATTTTAAAATCAACAATCAGCAGTATTAAAGAATTTTAAGTCAGCATGTGAGTTGTAACAATAGGACAAAGATTATTATGGAATCATATAATATGGAAATACAGAATATAATCACCATAAAACAGAAAAAGAAAGAAGTCATAACATTATTTTGTCTATTCCACAAATTCTTCTTTTGGATATCAATATAATAATTCCTGGACCATGATAATATTAAAATGAATGGCTAAGTGAACATTATTATCCAAGGGAAATTTCAGCCCTTTTTGCCTATCTTATTTCACTATTGGAGTCCAGTGAAATATCCAGCTTAACACCAAACCTGCATTTGTAAACAAACCTCAGAAAAATAGCTATATATTAACTTTTAAGTTTCTTTTAATGATCCTATGCTTAATATCCTAATCAATTTATTTCTACAGCTGAATATAAAGAGAATGCATGGAAATGATTGCTTCAACAAAAAAAAATCTATAAATTCATGCATTTCTAATATGTATACATATTTAAAGTTATTTCAAATACTATGGAATGGAGCTGAAAACAAATGTTTTTAAAATAAAAAGGAGACTGAAAATAATAGGAAAATTTGCAGTTACAGTGGTAATTAAAATTATTTGATATATTCATTCATTTGTTGACTTTTATTTATTTATTTTTTTTGTCAGAAATTTTTATGTTAAATTGCGCAAATAAATTGGTCAATGCCAAGTTAAAATAATGATTGTAATAATATACTTTTTAATATCATTAGATGATTGTATTTGATTTATGTTTTACACACACACACACACACATATATATATATATCAAATGATAAATATCATGTATAAAGTTAAATGGGAAAACCAATAAATTACACTTAATTGCATAGGAGTTGTATATAAATATACAAATTATTATAGAATCATATTTACAAATTCTATCATTATTTAATAATTGTCTTTTCAATTATTTTAATTGTATTGTTAGATGTATTTTAAAAGATAGAGATCAGGTCATAGTAATGAATATTAGAGTTATAGATTAATATCCCCACATGTCTGTTATTTAAAAGTTGTTTTTTATATATGTTTTGCCTATATATAAAGGATCATATGATATATATATATCCACAGATGGCGTTCTACCAAAAACACCGATCAAGCGTATGTTTTGTTTACATAAACGTCAGAGCAGTATTCACTATCTCTAACTATAATTCCACTTTCAGATCATGATTTCAAGCTATTTGCTATCATCAGTGAAAGACAGGAATAAAGAAACTAGATCTAAACACAAACTCTGAGCGTTTATGAAACAGTTTCTATTCAGCTTGCAAGCGTGAATCTTTTAGACACGTAATGTCTTCAAACTCAGCATAGCAAACCAGATAGCTATATGGGTCTGATATCAGTTCAGCATCACCACATAGTAGAAGCCTCTGCAATCTATATCATTGCAAGAAAGACCTCAAAGGTATATTTATGAAAAACAAAATGCAAGTTAAAAAACTTGCTAACGCTTGTATTTATGTCCACAGATGGCATTCTACCAAAAACATCGATCAAGCGTATGTTTTGTTTACATAAATGTCAGAGCAGTATTCACTATCTCTAACTATAATTCCACTTTCAGATCATGATTTCAAGCTATTTGCTATCATCAGTGAAAGACGGGAATAAAGAAACTAGATCTAAACACAAACTCTGAGTGTTTATGAAACAGTTTCTATTCAGCTTGCAAGCGTGAATCTTTTAGACACGTAATGTCTTCAAACTCAGCATAGCAAACCAGATAGCTATATGGGTCTGATATCAGTTCAGCATCACCACATAGTAGAAGCCTCTGCAATCTATATCATTGCAAGAAAGACCTCAAAGGTACATTTGCATTTTGTTTTTCATATATATATATATATATATATATATTGTTCTAGGCATTTAATAAAGCCTTCAGTTGATAAAGTTATGAAGTAAATGTTGAACTTTGCAGGCTAGGATATAAACCTTATATTAATAAGAAGCCCAAGAAGTTGATGTTCATAATAAAAGACATGGTTCAAAGTAAAGTAGAATAAATAAACCCTTATAGCACAGTGGGAAAAAGCTTTTTACATTGTTTTTTGTATCATCTTTGTATGTTGATCCAGCTTTAAAGAAATACGTCTATAACCTAAATTATTAATTTAACAATATACTACTAATTAATTTATTTATTGATTGATTGATTTATTTTTACAACAGTTTTATACAATTTCTACATAAAATATAAACTGCAAGTTATGTTTATTATCAGTAAATCTTTTATTTGATTTACTGAAAAAAAAAATTGAACATTTGAAAAGCAAATCAGTTTTTTGTATTTTTCACATATATATTTATGCTAAACAAAGCAAAGCAAAACTCTCCATATAGTAGTGCCATCTTGTGCCAACAAGAGCAATCAATGTTTAATAACAATTATGTGCTAGTTTGAGATAGTGATCATGTGATATATTTATGCTATTTCAGAATATCAAATCACAATCTTGGAATAAAGCTTATATCATTTGTTTTATATAAAAAAATGACTTTGAGTTTTTATTTAAAATTTATTACTATCTGTCTTTTCTCTTTTTAGTGCAAGTTATTAGTTAGTTTGGCAAATTCATCCATCAACTAAATGGTAATATTGTGTATTAGTTAATTATTATATAAGCCATCATTAATTGAAATATTAAATCACATATAATCTTGTTTGTGAACATATATATTGGATTCAACAAAATTCCCTTTGTTCCAATCTATATTTAGTAAATAATCAAATTGTTAGTTAAGTTAACCCTGAGAATTACCAGTTAACATGCCTTAATCAATGCTCTTTAATATGTAAATTTATTTTGTATATGGCTAGCCGAAGTAAGAATATAAGGAGTGATTAAAGTACATTCACTCATGTGTAATCTATTTTCTGTAGTGCAGATAATTTATTAACCATTACTGTATAAATTAATAATTTGTTCAAATAAAGTTAAACATCATAACCTAATTCATTATATTTTATATTCATTGGTTGGAATTAGTTATATTTAATTATATTTATTTTTGAACAAAAATTGATCAAAACCTAAGATACATGATGATGGAAATAGATTGTCCATTTTAATTAATCCACAATTATTGGAGTTATTTCATTTCTATCTGTACATACACCACATTGTATTACATTTGGTATTCCAATTGGAGCTTTTATTAATTTTTTTGCTATAAATCATTAGGGCAATGGGAGGTTCCATTACATGTTGGTGCCTTGCAATGTGCAACTTGATTATTTGATTGGTGGTTGTGAGGTATACTATTGACATATGTGAGCTCAATTAATTAATTGGTTAGTGGTTATGGATAAGCATTTCATTACATTTTGCCACCTAACCTTTAAAGCAAGTACATCTTTTTATATGTGAATAAGACGTTCTATTACATTTGCTGCCCAATGATTGGGTCAATTTCATCTTTCTTCATTTAAATACTATATTCTATTACAATATATAAAGAAGTAGTTGGAAAGAATTAATTACTTTTTGTGTTTTTTAATTAGATAATGGTAATGCAAGATATATAATTAAAATGCACATGAAAAATTCATTACTCTAAATATAAAGTATATGTATGAATGGAGGGAAATGTAAAATTTAAGTTATCTGTTTAAAATATGTAACTTCTTATAGTTTTAAATGATAATAATAGTAGAAAATAGACAGAAATAGTATTAACTCATGCAGGTGGATTTTTGATTACTTAAATTGTAATCATCATCAACTAACTCTTGTGATAAAAAGCTTTTAGTCCATATATTTCCAGCTGATGATAATTTGACTTAAGTATTAAGTATTTCCACATAAGTAATATATTAGTACCTGTTTCCATAGCTTCACTCATGTTAGTAAAAAATTATTAAACTTTTAAGCAAAGATTCTTAGTCAAGCAAACAAACTCTTCAAATTTATATATATATATAATACAAATAAAATGTCCATTAATTAAAAAACTAATTGTAATCATAAGAAAACTAATAAATATAATGTTAATTCACTATTATATATAGATTTTAAATATGCAGAAGTACTTTTGGTTAATTTCTTAACTTCATGTTGGGCTTCTCTGACTATAATCAAATTGGCTATAAAACCAGTAATTTTTACATTATCGTAGCAAATTTATGTTCATTTTAAAGCTTAAAATGTACCATAATATGCTGCCCTCTCTAGAATTATTTTACAAGAAAAAAAATAAATAATATTTAAATTTAAAGCTATAACAATGGGAGAAGACAGACTTTTCAAGATGCTGATTGGTTGTTTCTCATTTTGAACAAAAGGGAGCATTTGTCAACAATTTTGACAGCTCCAAGTTTTTTTGTTTTGATTTTCAAAATGACAATGAAGGTTTTAGAGTAATTTTTTAGCATTTTGTTTTACATATTATAAATTATTTTGATAAAATATGCTGAAAATATAATTATTTAAAAAAATAGTTAGGATTTCAGTAAAAATTCTTTACTTTTATATGAACATAAATTGAGAAACAAATCAATGATGTAGGTCACATTTTCTTATAGATTATGAAACTTTCATTTTAGGTTTTCCGCTATCAATTATTTTTATAATTATAAATACAAATGTATTTCTGAAAAAACTTTTGTTCACTTTAATAATATAACAAATTATTAATTTGCTTTTTAGAAAGTAAACTAAAATGAATATAATATTAAAAGGTAATAATATTTTTACTGCTGATTTTATAATTGACCAATCAAAAGTTTAGAGCTTTAACTCACTCAGCCAATATGAATTTGTACCAGTGGAAAGGTTAACAAACTGCCATTAAATTCAAAAAAAATAAAATGGAAGCAAACATCATCAGCTGGAATTTCCAGGAATCCTGAATTTTAACATTAGCAGCTTCTCTATTAAATATATTCCTTTTATTTCTATTTATTAAAATTGCTACCTTAATTTTTTTTAATTATAGTTTCTTTCTTCATGGAGAATCTTAACACTTTCATTATCAAACTTAAATTCATATTTTAAAAGTCATGTAAATATAAATTTAAGTTTGATATTGAAAGTGGTATGATTCTTCATGAAGAGAAAAACCATAATAAAAGAAAAACTAGTGAAATAATTTCAATAAATAGAAAGAATATATATATAATTAATAGACAAACTTCTAACATTAAAATTTGGGGATTTATAGGATTTGAATTGATATTTGCTTACATTTTGTTTTTTGAATTTAATGGCAGTTGAGGAGGGTTAAAGAACTAACTGAAAGTACTTCTTCAGATTGAAAGATTGTATATAATAGTTAACTACTGTTATATTTATTATATTTAATATAAAAATAAATTAAAAAATTACCAATAAATTTGTCTTTAATTTAAATATTCCTGAATTATTTGTTGTAAAAAATTAGTATTTATCCTGGTTTTTGATATCAAATTCAAATTCTTTAATTCTTATTGAAATATTTAAAATTATTCTACAATACCTATTTCTAATGGTCACTATATCAGACAATCGCTCAAAAGTGTTTTTGCTGAATTATTTATTTTTGGAAATAATAGCATTATATACATAATAAATTAACAATTAGTCTATTTAAATTTTTAATTAATCCTTCAAATATATTTTATTGGTCTTATATATAAAAATTTAAATATTTGTTTGTTATTTATCATTCCCTATTTTTTTGTTCTCAGTTAATATAGATATTCAACATTAACTTTAAGATTAAGTCATTATTACTTATCAGAAAGTAATGAATTTGACTTCATTTGATAGATATTTTTTACAAATGATATAAATTCTATATGTTCACAGTTTATTTCTAAAAATATTTTTAAAAAATGAGATTGTAACAAAAATAAATGATCTCCCATGTCATTATTGCTAGAAAGATTACTTTCATGTTCAAAAATCAGAAAAATATTTGTTATATAACATTTATTTCTAAGAGTAAATAAATAAATATCTATTTCAGTTAAGACTAATGAATTATGCTTTAAAAGTTTAAATTTTTAAAATATTTTTACAATATTACAATATTTTACACCCACTGTTATTATTATACTAATTATGTAGAAAACTAAGCTTGTAAATAGCTTTAGGGTAATTTTGTATTGTCCAAAATGATGTTCTATTTGTAAATATAAAATATTTTATTTAAAATAAATTATTAATAATTTCTGCTCTTGATTTCTAATAGTAATTGCACAATTATTGTACAAAAGTAATTTTGAATTGTAATAATTTTGCAAATAAACATGCTTTTCAGTTATTCAAATTATTTTCTCCAAACAATTTTATAAAAATTAGCGACATCAGAAGATGTCAAAAATACTAAAGAGATAGTCATCAAGACAGAGCTGAAGCTTTTTTATCTTACCAAATTTTTAATTTTGTGGCCATCTATGAAATTTTTTCAAACTAAAATTTGGCATTAATATATATATATATATACATGATAAAATACATATATTTAGAAATAAATCTTGTGAAAATTCTCAATAGATCATAAATAATTTGAAAACACATGAAAGATCATATCAAGGAATCCAAAGATTAATAAGCCAACAAATACTACCCCAATCTTCTTAGTACATATATTTTCCCCATCAACGAAATAATATATTATTATTTTTCTAGAAAATATAATTTTTAGATTATGTGAAAAATCTCTAAAATAGGTCACTGCTAGTATAAACTTTTAAATTCTGTGTCTGTGGCATTGCTTACATTAATTAAAAATTACCAATTTTTTTCCAATTATTATGCATAAAGCAAAAATCCAGAACCTATGTAATTCTCAAAAAAAAAGAAAAGAAAATGGTGCAAATATTCAACAAAATTGATGCAATATTTGTTGAATTATTAAATAATAAATAAACAAAATTTAAAATTTATATATGTATAATGGAATTTTACTTATATTTTATTGGTTATTGTAAGTTAAAATTATATATACTTACAAGTTTTATTCTTATTAATGCATCTTTTAACTTAGCTCAATCCTATCACAAAGATCCATTAGTTCAGAAGTTAGACCAACCACTTTTACTCTGGATGCATTTTGAAGCATTCAGTTCACTTTTTTCATAGCTTTACATACACGTCTTTAGATATAATTTTACTTCATATATATTGGCCCAGATTTCAAATTCTTACACAAATCTGTTGAAACTAATTTACTGGTTATATCTGTTCACATTGTTCATGACATAGCTGATCAAAAACAATTAGATGTCATATATTTTGATATGACTCGGGCATTTAATAAAGTTCCTATGTTAGACTTTTAAATAAGCTTAAAATGTTGGGAGTTAGTCATCATTTAATTGAGTGGTTTAGCAATTATTTGAGAAGGCATAAATCTTAGATGTATATGGATAGAATCAACTCTCATCGTTTTAATAATATGGTAGGTATTTTTCAGGGTGGTATATTAGCACCTTTACTTTTTAATGTTTTTATGTGGGATGTTAATCAAAACATAAAAATAGTATGATACTTATTTATGCTAATGATTATAAATTATTCAAAAGAATTATTACTTATCATGATCACATCGAGGTTCAAAGGTATATAGATTGTTTTAAGGTTTGGTGTAGGTATAATAATACGGAAATTAACATTAATAAAATATGCATTTTTTCTTTATCTATAAAACTGAAAAATCTGTTGATTAATATAAAATGAGAATGGTATTATTATATATAAAGAGACTGTATCTGATTTAGGAATTATATTTTGTGGAATTTCACTTTTAATGCATACAGTAAGTATATTTTTAATAAAGCATACAGAAAGATGGGATATATTTTGAGACATGGGAGAGATTTATCTACTTCTCTAAAATATAGGTTATTTTTTTCTGTTGTTGTAACACTTTTAGAATATGGTTCTTCTATATTGAATTTCAATTTGGTTAATATTCAGTCTAGAATACATAATGTTGAAAAAGATTCAATAAATTAATAATGAGAGAATGCCAAAATGTTAAAACAGTATTGAAAGAGAGAAAACTGTCGAAAGATATGATATTATTGAAAAAGTTAATGAGAGGAAAATTGATATCAGTGAGTGTATATTGAAAATATAATTACAAGAACCTAGTCATCGGCACTCTTTCAAGGTTAATAAATGCAAAAAAAACTTTCTTCAGGAAATCAGTTATTAATAGATTGCAAAGAGTATATAATTTAACTTTTAATAATATTGATATTTTTTGGAATCAGTTTATTATGAATGTTAGAAAAGAACTAAACTTATAATTGAAGACATATATGTATATAATTTGTTATTGCTTATTGCATTTTTTGTTTTTTATTTTTTTATTTATTTTGTATTTCTGTTAAAAGTTTAACTGTTGAAATGCACATAATAAATAGATATTGAATTGAATTGTTATAATTTAAAAGTATAAATATATGATGTGTTAGGCATAATGGCTCAAAAGTATAAAATAATGTATTTTATATTATTGTATTTAATTTTGGATGCAAATTCTTAAAATTTTTAGTTTTTTAATTAATCCATTTTAAACTTTTCTTTACAATAATAATAATTAATTGCTAATTAAAATGTAATATTTGCAAAATGCTTTTTGAGCCTTTTGATATAAAATTATGAATACTTGAGTTTAAGAAATTTTACTTTAAAAAAATAATACTTATATAAAGAGAAACTTGTGTCAAATCATAATAAGTATATAAATTTTGCTGGATCTATCCTTTTCAAGAACTTTTTGTACTAGCCATGAATTAAAAATCAGGATATGTGTGTTAGAAAATATGAATTTATACAATTGGAAAAAATTTGAATATTATGTATATATATGTATATATGTGTGTGTGTGTGTCTTGATATTTAAATTAAGATTTAGATAGATAGATAGATAGATAGATAGATAGATAGATAGATAGACAGACAGACAGACAGACAGACAGACAGATAGATAGATAGATAGATAGATAGATAGATAGATAGACAGACAGACAGACAGACAGACAGACAGACAGACAGACAGATAGATAGATAGATAGATAGATAGATAGATAGATAGATAGATAGATAGATAGATAGATAGATAGATAGATAGATAGATAGATAGATAGATAGATAGATAGATAGATAGATGGCTGGTTGCATATATGAATAAATAGATAAATGAATGGATGGTTAGATATTGAAATGAACAATTTATTATTCATTTAAAAACCAATTTTTTTTTTAAGCAGGCAAAGTGAAATGCAAATTTGTTTTTAAAAAAGAACTTAAAATGAAATTCAAGAAGAAATTAAATTTTATATAAAATCAATTTTTTTACAATCAGACTCGGATATTATTTCATTCAAATTACACTGGATCCCCACTATGGTTCCCACTATGATTTGGGAATAAAAAGGAAGAACATTGTCAACAGCTAATTTAGCCTGGACATCAAATACTTGAACTTTTTCAAATAACTCAGGTTAAAGTGCAGAACAACCCTCATTTCAAATAACAGAGATGGAACTTTCTGAAGCAAAATCCCACATAAACATTTTAATATTTAACTGAAAGAAAAAATAAATCACAGCTATTTTGTTTTGTAAGTTTTATTTTTGAAGGGCTGATAATATTATATATGTTACTTTCTACAAATTATTAATTACTTTAAATGAAAATAATAAAAAATAATGAAAAAATGTAAAATGCAATGTTTGTGCATAAATTGTCCAAGTCTTAAATAATCGTAGTTAATAATGTAATGATATCCATCATGTTCATTCGTTCGTATTTAACCTTATATTTGATAACTGAAAATTAGATTTTATGTAGATGAATTTATATGATATACATGCAGTTGTTTATTTATTGTTAAATAGTTTATGCAAATTTACATCCATGTCGAAGAATACATTCCCATCACATTTTAATAAAGTAGAATCAGTCTCGAAGCAAGCCATTCATGTATAAGTTATAGTTACATTGAATTAATATTAGGACCTAATAGACCACTAGTATTGTTATTGTTATATAAAGATATTTCATTGAATTAGAGTGGGACCAAAATGTCACTCCTATAGTTATTGTTATAAAAAGTTAGCGTTAATATCTTATCCCACATAAAATATATGTATGTGTTAATACTAAGAAATATATGAGTTAAAAAAATGTGTTATATTCATGAGTTTACACAATCATGTTTGGGTTTTAAGTTTATTAAAATTGGGGTTTTGTATACCACGAATGTATTTTATTATCTGTAAATATATTAATACTAATGTAAAAGAAGATTAAAATAACGTAATAAGAATACCTTGTACATCTAGTAATAATTATCTTTCTGCTTGCATATAAAAAGAAGGCAATAATGTATAAAGGTTAAAAGAATTTTGTTAATAGAAAATATATTGTATATTAATTAATAATTATATTTTATAATTAAACTATTGTTATATAATTTTTAACTTCTTTATATACAAGATTGTGTGGTCTATTCTTATTCAATGGGAGTAACGTGTTTTCCTTGAACTAGCGTGGCGTTACTAATGGATATAGTATGTGAGGGTCACTGATATTCGGTAAAATAAAATATTGTTTTACACATACATGTGTTGATTTATTTATTGATAGCTTGATAGTTAATATCAAGTGGTACCGTATAAATCATGTAAATAAATAGAGAAAAATGTAAATTGTTGAATTATATTTAGTCTGATCGCTGCAATATAGATAGATAGATAGATAGATAGATAGATAGATAGATAGATAGATAGATAGATAGATAGATAGATAGATAGATAGATAGATAGATAGATAGATAGATAGATAGATAGATAGATAGATAGATAGATAGATAGATAGATAGATAGATAGATAGATAGATAGATAGATAGATAGATAGATAGATAGATAGATAGAATAGATAGATAGATAGATAGATAGATAGATAGATAGATAGATAGATAGATAGATAGATAGATAGATAGATAGATAGATAGATAGATAGATAGATAGATAGATAGATAGATAGATAGATAGATAGATAGATAGATAGATAGATAGATAGATAGATAGATAGATAGATAGATAGATAGACAGACAGACAGACAGACAGAATAGATAGATAGATAGATAGATAGATAGATAGATAGATAGATAGATAGATAGATAGATAGATAGATAGATAGATAGATAGATAGATAGATAGATAGATAGATAGATAGATAGATAGATAGATAGATAGATAGATAGATAGATAGATAGATAGATAGACAGATAGACAGATAGACAGATAGATAGATAGATAGATAGATAGATAGATAGATAGATAGATAGATAGATAGATAGATAGATAGATAGATAGATAGATAGATAGATAGATAGATAGATAGATAGATAGATAGATAGATAGATAGACATACATAAATGGGCAGATGTCTGGTGGACCGATGAGTACAATAGACAAACGGATATAGATAAATAAAAATAAATAGATAATTAAATAGATAAATAGAATAATAGAAAATTAGAAAAAATATTGCTGAATAAATTTCCTCTCAGAAAAAGAAAACATTTGTTTTGACTGAAATTTGTTTGTAAAGTCTAAAAAATTGACATTAATAAAATATCATGCAGTTAATCTTTTATCATTTTTTTATTGTGCATTAAGATAATGAATTTGTAAAGCATTTTTAATGAATAATTTGTTGAAAACTAAAGCTTACAGAAATCTCATAATGCCTTAAAGATAAATTAAGATTTAAACAGTTTGCATTAATCTCATTAGAAGTTAATACTTTTATTTAGCTAATGTCTAAGTAATAAACTGTTTTTACTGTTTAAAGATGATATTATTTTAATAATATAAATAAATTTCATTTACAATTATTAATGGGCATGAAAGGTGATTAATAAATTATATTTATTATGAATTTCAAATTTTGGTGTTACACTGATTGTTGGAAGCTACATATAGGCTTAGTATTGCTTTGTTTGTTTGCCTTAAGTGATGTCAGTAAAGATCTTATTATGTTTTCAACTAGTAATCTGTCTGTAATTGTCTAATTATTTTATCTTACGTGAGTAGTATTGTCTTATCCTTCACCATTCCCTTGTGAAGCATCTTAAGTTTATTTCCTTCTCTACTAATGATTAATACATGAATAAGAATTATTATTAATAGATAACTTTCGGAGTGCATCTGATTTTGCAATGTCATTTTGTTTATATTGTGTATTTAATTATGTATATCAATATGTGAATAAGTGTATTAATTGTATAATTAAATATTTGAATATTGTATCTCTGATGATGATTGCAGGACAGCCGAAACTGTTAGTTTGATATAAATAAAAGTATTGATAATGTGTCTAAGAAAGGTGTAAATGGTATGATATTATCATCATAGAGAATTTATTTATTTATTTAAACATCACTACTGTGGACAACATGATATCAAAGCTCGGCCAATCAAATTATTTTGCAATTTTAATACACCTTTCTTTTCAATGGTTAAATTTTAATCATACAAAACACAACTATAAAATGCTAATTTTCATGAAAAATTGTATTGGCTAACACTTAATGACACACCTAAATATAAAATTTTATATATATACAACCTGTATATCTTTCTTCAAATACTTTATACCCAAATTTTTAGTTTAGTATATATATATAGGCACACACAACCTGATGTTTTTACTGTCCTGCAGTCCTCTTCAAAGCTATGATATAACGATAAAATAAAACAAATACATAAATAATATAATAAACAAATGTAATTTTTAAAAAATAAGTAGCATAGAATATAATAAGACTAAAATAAATTAAATGTAATAAATTAAAACTAATAAAATGATTCAGATAATATAAAATAAAATATACAACCCTAAATCGAAATATAAAATAAATATAGATTATACATTAATATTTACTGAGGCTATAACCTCAATAATATGCATATAAATATTACTACGTAATCAATGTGCGTTTAATAAATTTATAATTATAGATTATACATGTATATTCCTACCTTTACATGTATAAATCATTAGTTTAAATATATTATATCTTATTATTTTTAATATCCTCTAATTATTACTATTCCTTATAAATTAAACCAATATAAGATTGTAATTTTATTACCCCCAAATTAATATAATACTTATGATTTTATCTTTAGATATTTCTTTGTTCAACATTGATCCATTTACTAGAAATATCTTTTTTATTTTTAAATTATAGATAATATCTACTATTTACTTATTTAATCTGATGCTATTAATGATTTTCTATTATATTGATCTTTTTACTCTACAACTATAAATTGTAAATATTATAGATCTTTTTAACCTAACAAATGCTATTTCAATTCCTTAAAAATTTTCAAAAAAATATTTTTAAATGCTTTTGTTGAGAATGAAAACTCTATTTGTTTGTTTATTTGTTAGACAGTGGTAAAAAATGTTTTTTTATTTTATTTTTAAAATTGATATTTAATATATTTAAGTTCAATATAAATATGTTAAACTTTTATATATCTGTTTAAATGTCTATAAAATTGATAGAATACATTGATTTCTTAAAAACATTTTGCAGGTTCATCCAGGTAACATTTTAATTCAGATATTCATTTACATTTTATTGGAAAGAGGGATGAAATGTGGAAAAACTAGTCTAAATTACAACTAAATTTATCTAGTAATCATTGATCTAGCATATTGAAGTTAGATGTAATCATGGGCTCAACATTTCATCGCATGATCTCCAACATCCTACCCAAAGACCCCAAGTCCGAATGTAGTGAGATGCACTCCCTCTTTCTTGTGAAAACCAACATCCTGTTACAATATATATTAAAAGATCATTAAAATATGTCAAAATTACTTCACTACCATTAAGTATTAACTGATTTATGCCATTTTTTGTACATTAAAATGTAGGAAACTTTTTTAGCATTTTATTAATTTTCAAAATTCTATGTGTGTGTGTGTATATATATATATATATATAATTTTAAAGATCAAAAATCTGAATTTTCAATATCCTTAATCTTAATGAACATATTATTAATATACTAAAAACTCAAATCAATTTAAATCATCAAGATTTAAAATTGTTGGTCAGTAATTTGATTTTTTTTAGGCAAATACGTTTTTAAAACAAAATTTTGAATTTATTTTCCATTGCAAAATCTTTGAGAGCAATCTATGCAATGAGTTTTATTAAATTATTTGATTTTGAGCCTATCAATTTCAGATCAATATATTAATGATTATTACTAATTATTTATTAGGTAAGCAGTTTATTATATCACTTATAATTCAAATATAAACTTTAAATCTCAATCAGAGATGAATATGTCTTATTTTATGCTTTTCACGTGCCTTTATTCTTATGTTTTAACATTATGTAGAGAGAGGAAATTATGTCTACAGCATTTTCATCTTGTGTGAGAATAGAGAAATGAAAGATATTGAACTGTTTATTTGGGTTTGATTATTCATGTTTTAATACCTCTAGATCATCTGCAAAGGGAATGTTATTCATGGAATGCATATATGGTAATTAATGATTCTCTGACTTCTTCCAATGGTAATGTTTCCAGTATGAGGGAACTGGAATTATAAATGACTGATAATCATTTATTATGCATATAACTTTGCTTTTTATGTAATAAGTCAGATTTAAACATATAGTGAAATGTCCAGCAAAATATAATTGATATATAGCATTTTATAATTTAGCTTCGGTTAAATATATTTTCAGAGATATCCACAGGAATTGTAAAGATATAATTATGGCACACTGAAAACTATATTGTGAAAGCTAAAATTACAAAGCAGTAGAAATTAATTAACTTCTACAAAATAACTTTTTATCTCATTTGTATTATGTATGTATATTCATGAAATATTTTCAGCTATGTCCTCTAAAATATATTAGTGTCCATATCTAAAAATTTCTTAACATTTGAGATGATTTAATATTTGACATTTATTTCAGTTAGCAGTATGCAGTGGAATTATTTGTGTGTGTATAGATAGATAGATAGATAGATAGATAGATAGATAGATAGATAGATAGATAGATAGATAGATAGATAGATAGATAGATAGATAGATAGATAGATAGATAGATAGATAGATAGATAGATAGATAGATAGATAGATAGATAGATAGATAGATAGATAGATAGATAGATAGATAGATAGATAGATAGATAGATAGATAGATAGATAGATAGATAGATAGATAGATAGATAGATAGATAGATAGATAGATAGATAGATAGATAGATAGATAGATAGATAGATAGATAGATAGATAGATAGATAGATAGATAGATAGATAGATAGATAGATAGATAGATAGATCATTCTGATAGATAGATAGATAGATAGATAGATAGATAGATAGATAGATAGATAGATAGATAGATAGATAGATAGATAGATAGATAGATAGATAGATAGATAGATAGATAGATAGATAGATAGATAGATAGATAGATAGATAGATAGATAGATAGATAGATAGATAGATAGATAGATAGATAGATAGATAGATAGATAGATAGATAGATAGATAGATAGATAGATAGATAGATAGATAGATAGATAGATAGATAGATAGATAGATAGATAGATAGATAGATAGATAGATAGATAGATAGATAGATAGATAGATAGATAGATAGATAGATAGATAGATAGATAGATAGATAGATAGATAGATAGATAGATAGATAGATAGATAGATAGATAGATAGATAGATAGATAGATAGATAGATAGATAGATAGATAGATAGATAGATAGATAGACAGATAGATAGACAGATAGATAGATAGATAGATAGATAGATAGATAGATAGATAGACAGATAGACAGATAGATAGACAGATAGATAGACAGATAGATAGATAGATAGATAGATAGATAGATAGATAGATAGATAGATAGATAGATAGATAGATAGATAGATAGATAGATAGATAGATAGATAGATAGATAGATAGATAGATAGACAGATAGACAGATAGATAGATAGACAGATAGATAGATAGATAGATAGATAGATAGATAGATAGATAGATAGATAGATAGATAGATAGACAGATAGATAGATAGATAGATAGATAGATAGATAGATAGATAGATAGATAGATAGATAGATAGATAGATAGATAGATAGATAGATAGATAGATAGATAGATAGATAGATAGATAGATAGATAGATAGATAGATAGACAGACAGACAGACAGACAGACAGACAGACAGACAGACAGACAGACAGACAGACAGACAGACAGATAGATAGATAGATAGATAGATAGATAGATAGATAGATCATACCAATAACTCAAAAAAACTCTTAACTAATAAGTGCAGTATGAGAAAATATTTAAAATCTCTATCCAGAACACTCTCATCTCCAGACCAACTGGTTTCAAGCTTATGGCTCACGTCAATGGAGGGCTTTCCATTGATGTGAACCATAGCTTGAAAACAGTTGGTCTGGAGATAACAGTGTTCTGGATAGAGATTTTAAATATTTTCTCATACTGCACTTATTAATTGAGCTTGTTTGAGCTATTGGTACATGCTCTGTATTGCATTTTTGTAACTGCAAGCTTATAAAAGTAATGTCACGTTATATATGACTTGCTTTTTTAATATATATATATATATGTGTGTGTGTATTACAAATAACATGTTTGTTAATTTAAAAAACTATTGTAATAACAATAAAAATAATAAATAAAATATTAATTAATTATTAAATACAGTCTTTCAATCCATAGAAGTATTTTCGTTAATTCCTTAACCTGCCTCAACTGTTGCTAAATTCAAAAACAAACTGGAATCAAACATTATCAATCCAAATGCCATGATTCTTAAACATTAATGTTAGCAGATTATCTATTAATTATATTCAATTTATTTCTATTTATTAAAATTGCCTTCTTAATTTTTTTTCTTATGGTTAATCTCTTCATGAAGAATCTTAACACTTTCAATATCAAACTTAAATTTATATTTATATGTCCTTTCATGATCCAAGAAAACTGAAGCAGTCATTAAATCATTATTATATTTACTTTTTACACACTTGTATATAATAATTAATTACCATCATATTTATTATTTATATATATATATACCTCTTACAACAAAAGAAAACAAAAAGTTAATGAAAAAAATTAAACAAAAAATATTTACTTTTATTTAGTTAAAAAATCAACTGTGTGGTTGATAAAAATAAATATTGCAAGAATCTTAATTTACTCATATTGAATTAAAATAAGTTAGTTAATTTCAAATTTGTCTGTTGTTGTTGTTTTTATATTTGTGTTTTTTATAATTCTTTTAAATAACTTCATTAATTAAAAAAGGCATTTACAAAAGATATATATTTAAAAATTTTCTGTTTTTTTTCTTAATGTCAAAGAGTAGTGCAAAAAAAAAAAATAACATAATTAAAATTGTTTTTTATTACTTAAATAAAGTTTATATTATAAAAGAAAATAATTAAAAGCAAAGAAAACTCATTGATTGATTGATGATAATAATTAGATAATAAATAGCTTTTAGATAAAATGAATTGACTGGAAAAATATTTACTCAATAAAAAGAGAGAATAAATCAAAAGGGGCTAATATCAAAAAAATTTCCAAGGGTTCATCATAATATCTGTCAAAAATATTAAAGATCAACTCTTTAGCCTAAGTCCTCCTTTACACATTGTAGCTTCTCTCATCAATTTCTAACCCCAAAACAATAAGCAACCTTAAGAAAATGAATTTAGTTTTATAAGCTCTATAAGTAACTGAGGAAAAATCTGTTAATAATTATTTTTTCTTTAAAAAAGGGGCACAAAAAGATATCATTCAACAAATTTATTTTATATAAATCAAATTGATTTATTTCACATTTACTTCTGAAACTTAAAATTTCTCTTTCTTATTATTCTAAAAAAATAATCTTCCTAAATACATTATTTTCCCCCTGATAAAAAATGCAACCAATTATAATGGTACTGTTCTTCTGGCAAAAATAGTGTAATAAAAAATTGTAGTGCAAGCAACGGTGTTATAGCACAATTTTGTATGGGCTGGTATCATTTCAAGAGTAATTATTCAATATTTTAGTTGTATATTTTATCTGTAGATGGCAGAAGTAGTTAAAATATATGATTTAGTCTGTAAATTGTGTAAGGAAGGTATAGAAAATATTAGGCATCTGTTAATTGAATGTAATTGTTTGAAAGCAGAAAGGGTACAAATAATGAAGTTATGGAAGAATAAATATGAACAAAGTGATTATACAGAAAATGGATTATTGGTTTTTATGCTGGGTTTGGGAAAAGATAAGGGGAATTTAGATATAAAGACCTTAGAGTTGACAAAGATTATGTTGTGGAAATGGGATGGAGCAGAATTTGGGAAAACTTAGGGTGGGGAATGGAAGGTAAAGTGGCTAACAGGTTTCTCTGGGCATAGTTGCTGAGAGATTCCTGACTCTGTTTAAGGAGAAGACACAGTGCATCACATCACATTACTACAGTTCAAGTATTAATTCTAAAAATTTGTTGAATATTTTTTATATTACAGTATATAACATTTATAGAATTAAGGTTTTTATTGATTACTAGATCCATCTCCCCCCCCCCCATTTTTAGCAATGGTTTATTAATTTGACACATAATAAAATTATAAAAACAAAATATATGTGTAATATCAAAAATAGAATTTTTGACCTATTTAAAGTTACAGATTAAAAAATAAGAAAAAAGGTACGATATTATAATAAAATCAAATTATAAGTCTTTTAAAAAAAATTATATGATAAAATCATCCTTTTTTAAAAATAGTTTGATTAAATTAGTTATTTACAAAATAATTTACTCTAAAGAAATATTTTTTGCTCCAAACTTTATTGAAACTTAAGTTGACTTATATATAAAATGAGAACTCTTATTTGAGCTTTGATTTAGTTATATTTAGTAAACATTCAAACGGTTAAAGATATCTACTATCACACATTTTAATATATTGACTTATTTATTCATATATTTGTCAAGCAGACAAGTTTTTTATAGGGATAATTTGGGAAAAATATAACTATTAAAAATTGTGATTATGAAAAATGTTCATATAATTTTTAAAGTTAATTGTCATTGCCTACATATATATATATGTAAAATAAATAAAATATCCATTAATTAAAACAAAATTGTAATTATAATTGAAATAATAAATTTAACGGTTTACAAACTATTACAAACAATCCTTAAATCCGTAGAAGTACTTTCGGTTAATTTCTTAAACCTGCCTCAACTGCCATTAAATTCAAAAAAATTTAATGACAGTTGAGGCAGGTTTAAGAAATTAACCGAAAGTACTTCTGCGGATTTAAGGATTGTTTGTAATAGTCTGTAAACAGTTAAATTTATTATTTCAATTATAATTATATATATATATATGATTATGAGATATTGGCATGAATATATTTAAATTTTAATGTGGATATAAGGAAGATGGCAATTACCTTCAAATAATTTTTTTTTCTTTCATCATAGAGGATTGTGAGTTTTAAATATCAACAGTTTAAAGTGGATAAATTCACAAAACACTGGATTATTATCTGTGTGACTCATCCAACTTAATTGGTGCATCATTGTGAATACTGTATATAAATAAATGTAATATGTCACTTAACTCTACCCCATGACATCATCTTGCACTCCAAGTAAGTTTTATTCTATGATTAATTTCATCCATTATGTTTCCATCTGTATACTTTGGCCATTGTATTTGTAGTTGTTAACTTTTTCTAACATATCATTATCAATCTTATTTCCATATTTTGAGAAATTTCATTGCACCCTACTTGAGTCTTTTTAACATTTTGTTTTAATTCTACTATCTTATTTTCATTTGATAACTCTTGCCACCTTTTATGAAGATCTAAAGCATTATATGCAAATATAATTATATCATCTGCAAAATCGAGATGACTTATATAATCTCCATTTTCTTTTACTCCCTTAGCTTATGGTTTTAATCCACAAAATACTTGTTGCAAAACTGCTGTAAAGTTTTGGAGATATTAATATATACTGTTAAATAAATAATCAACTAATAATACATAAATAAT
The DNA here is from genome assembly GCA_028023455.1 of Epiperipatus broadwayi. NCBI lineage: Eukaryota > Metazoa > Onychophora > Udeonychophora > Euonychophora > Peripatidae > Epiperipatus > Epiperipatus broadwayi. The sequence goes on along the minus strand of JAQFVV010013593.1, from coordinate 13,920 downwards.
TTTTATGAAATATGAATAACACTTTAATAAAATATTTCAACTAAATTTAATGAAACGATCAAATTTGCTTATTTTTGTTTATATAATATAAAAACTTTTTTGGCTTCATAATAACTTTAATTATTATTTAATATTGAGTGATAAAAAATTTACTGAATTAAAATAAAATCAACTTTCTAATTCATAAATAATTTACTACCATTTATAATTAAGTCATCATAATTTTTTTCTGTAAATCTCTTTCCAAGTTTATTCCTTAATATCTTTTGTGGTCATGTCTCATCATTATTTTTTGCAATGAAATAATGTGTGTTCAACCACATAGATATATATACAAACACGATAATTCTGATTTTTTTCTTTTGTAAAAATTTTTTCTAATTGTTTATTCTTTGTCTTTCTTTGTTTTTTCACAGGATTTACAATAATATGTTTCATTAAGTGATCTTCTAATGACCACTAAATGTTTGGTATATATTTATGTTCTAATTTTTGACTTTTTAGTTGTAATTTTTAGTAAATATGTTATATTACCTTCTGTGTTTTCCATAAACTAAATTATCTCCAGTTGTATTTATATATAAAACTATTTCCATCATCTAATATGAGTACTGAATGTCTTTAGAAAAATGTAACTTTATTTAAATGTTCCAAATACACCCAGCTGTTAGTAATAGCACACAGGTTGAATATTCAAGAATCTAAGGGTCCAGGTTCGATTCCCATGCTAGTACTGTCACAGGCCAGTCCAGCAACACTTGAAGAAGGGGGTAGAATAATATCTCTCAAAACATTGTGAATATACTAATCTGTGTGCTATTACTAACAGTTGAATGTATTTGGAATATTTAAATAAAGTTAAATTTTTTAAGACATTCACTACTCACATTAGGCAATGGAAATAGTCCAATATAAAAATACAACTAAAAGACCAACATCACAAACCTTCAAGAAAACATCAATTATCTCCAGCTTATTATTTTTAAAAAGTAAAATAGAATAATTTGCACTTTCATCTGGATTTATTAAGAATTTGAACTGTTTTCAAGAATGGGTATGACATCAAGGAGTAACCTTCCTGTATTGGCAAAAAATACTATATAATATTATGTTATAACATTACAATGGTTCAAAACTAAAAAAAAATTAACACAAATTCATGTTAAACAGTTTTATTTTAGTGCTAAAGATTTTGTATTTTAGTTCCATTTTTGTCTATAGATGGCAGAAGTAATTAAAAAAATAAATCATTAAAGCCTATGTTCCAGAGACAGATATTTGGTGAACATTGATTATACTATACTCTAATATATATATATTTTATTATGACTGTTCAATTTAAAATGTATTTTCATAAATAGGATATACAATACGATTATAAAAATAAAATACATTATATGTATACTATTATAAATATGTTTTTGGGTGTATCTAAATTTATGCATCAAAATTTGAATATTTTTAAATATATTTTTTAAGGAATATAGGAGTGAAAACTTTTTTTAAAATTCATGTGATAAATTCTATTTATTTATTTTTTAAATTATTTTCATTAAATTAGTTGTTTGAAAGTAATAGGAGATATGCAAAAAAAGTTTAATAGAAACTTTATTCAAAGCGAATGATATATATGTGTGTGTGTGTTTAATATATTTAGTGCATATCATTATCTGAAATAAATAACAAATTATCTTAAACATTAAGAAATTTTCAGCTATGCACTCTGTGAATAAACGTTTAGTGCCCACATCTCAAAATAGCTAATTCTAAAGAATACCTCTTTGAACTATAGGTTGCAAAAATATTAAATATTGAAACATGGAGTAATTCAAACAGAGAGTATAAAATTTACATAAGTAATGATCTTTAAACTAATATTTAGCCTGTCTTTATGTAAATGTAGTAAATATATTTGTTTAGGAGCAGTTTAGAGATTGTTGCTTATGTAAATTTCATGTTCTCTTTTGAATAATTCCATATTTCAATATTTAATACTATTGCAGCTTATAATTCAAAGAAGTGCCTTTATGAATTAGCTGTTTTGAGTTGTTGGTTTTAAACATTTATTCACAGAGGGCATACCTGAAAATTTCTTAACCTTTGAGTTAATATATATATATATATATATATATATATATATATATATATATATATATTGTGACCATCTGAATGGGCACAGGGAGTTGAGATACTTTGTATCTGTAGTGAATAGTTGCATTTTAATAAAAAAAAATGAAATAGCCCTAAATTTTTTAAAATTTTTCTATTAAGTGTCTCAAACCTTATATATGAGTCATTTATGTATTTTGATTAGCAGTTTTACAAGTATTTATTATTATTCTCATATTTAATGCAAGAAAGAGGGGGTACTTATTATAGGAATTAGTATATTTTGTTAGGAGGATGCAAAGTTATTTTATTTTAGTGTAGTATTGGTTTGAATGGTTTCCTAAATCATTATTCATTGATATCTATCCTTTTGTCCACATTAATAGCCATTTCAATTATATTTAGTCAAGATAGTTTAATATTTAGGTTGCAGTACATGTGCATGCATGTATGTCTGTATTATGTTTCATTTCATTTTCATTTTTAACAACATTAAGCAATAGTACATTTAACATGAAGACATTTAAATTACAGTAATTATCTTTAATAATTTAACAAATATATATATTTTTCCAATGATTAATAGATATTTGGATCAGTGGATTATTTTACAAATTAAATAAATTATTAATCATTTTTGTTTAACAGTTAATTAATATTCATTTCTTTCAAGTTTTTAAAAGTTATTTTTTTTATTATTTTTTTTTTTGTCTTGATTTAATTGTAAAAATCAGAATGATTTTTTTTTAAAAAAAAGAAAAGATTTCTTGCATATGTAATGAGCTTAAGTGCAAAAAGGTGGGAGTTAACCTTTTTGAAGGGAAATGACATTTTTGATGGGGGGGAGAGATATCTAACAAATAGTATTCATTAAAAATTGCTCATTATTGTTGATAATTGCAGCCAGTATATTACTCTTCCCTGCTGTAACAAATAAGTAGAAATTACTTCTGGATGTCAAATTAATTTTAAAAAAACTTTAAAGTAAATTTCAAGAAAGGTCTTCAATTAATATGCAAGGCTAAAAATATAAGAAGTTACATCGGTTTTCATTTCTTTACTTCATTTAGATGTTTGAATTAATCATTTTTTTGCTTATTACTATTTTTAATATGTATATCTATAATATTAAGCTTGCGTTACTTTATTTATTTATCATTAAGAAGGAAGATAGAATGCATGAACTTTATAATCATATAACTAATCTACTTGTATCTTATTGTATCATTAGGAAATGTGTGCAGAACATTTTTACAGAATTTATTTTAAATTTTCATTATATCTTAGATCATACTTCTACAAAAGTTAAATTAAAATTAAAGGATATGTGTATTTTAAAATAACATTCTATACTTAAATTCATTACGGAAAAATGACTTTATTTATTTATTTAATATTCCTAAAATAATATGTGCTTTTATGAAAATAAAATAAAATGTGAATTATAGGGAATAATTAAATGATACTACTTATTAAATATGTACTTAAATCGGATGGAAGGATGGGAATGCAGTATATTTCTGTTCTCTTCAATAAGAATGCATTATGAAATAAGCTATTATTTAATTGTGGAATTATCAACGTATTATGACATATTAATGTGCAATGTTTAAAAATAACTATGTGTATGCTAGTGTATAAATATTGGAAAAATAAATGTTATTCAAGAAGTCTATAAAGGATAATTGCTGATTTCAAAACTACTACAGAATGAGTTAAATAATTGATACCAATGTAGCTGAAAATGTCTTTCATATTTCCATCATGATAAAGATTAATTACTTACATATGATGTAGTAAACTCAATTAGCTATGCTAAAAAAAGAACATTGGAGATACTAGATCAAATTTAAATTATGATTATTTTTTTTATTATGTTTCATATTTTTAATAAACATGAACTCAGTTTGGAATATATCTCCGTATCGTTTAATGAACTCGGAAAAGATTTTGCCAGTGAATTTTTTTATCATTTTAAATCAAAGAACAAAATGACTTTTGTGTTCTTTATTTTTTATTATATATTATATGTCATCATCGCTGTATATAATAGATAGATAGACATATTTATTATTATGTTTTATGTATAATTTTGTTCTATTATGAACTTCCAGATCGTCTCGGGATTGCGTATTCACAAATTGTGGATACGCTGCTACAATTTGATTTTATTCAAATATGTTTTATGTTTCTTTTAAGAAGGTAAGGGAAAGATTTTTTTGTTTTATTATATTGTTAAAGAGAGGTGTATATTATTTTATATATTTTCTTATCTCAAAGTGAGAGTTCTGGCTTCTAAATCAATGAACATATAATAGAAATAGTCGGATAGAGATAGTAAAGAAATATCGTTCATAATATTTATGATTATTAAATTTTAAAGATAGCTAAAAGTTTATTCGGAATTAAAAGTTATATTTAATGTATTATTTAATTACTATGTTGCTTGCATAGTATATAACTTAGAATTTTTTTTTATATATTCTTGTTTACGAGTGTGTGTGTTTTGTGCAATTATTACATTTGCTTAATAGAGATATCAATTTATAGATATTTTATGTATAAATTTTGGATGTTGTCATATTCTAGAGAACTGAAAGGATTTGTAGGTTACCAGTATGTATTTATCTGCCAGTGTGTATATATAATGTCAAACAAGTAAAAGAGCTTTGGGAATGGAAATTACTCTTGATGCGTTCTATGTTTGTAGGGAGAAGAGATTTTGCCTAAGTAGTATATTTTAATAATTTTCCATGAGTAGAGCCTATTTTATATTGTATGCATATTATAAAGTGATAGTTTTGAAGATGAGTTATGTTTTCTTATGGTCTTGGTGATGAGGATAAATACCACACCAATAGTATATTTCAGAATCAGATGAGTTATGTTTTCTTATGGTCTTGGTGATGAGGAAAAATACCACACCAATAGTATATTTCAGAATTAGATATTTCAGAAGTAGATGAGTTATTTGTTGAAGTGTTAAGTAAAGAGTTTATTTGCTCCTCATGTGAATTTCCCTTGGAACGTTTAGTTTGTATAATCGTGAAATATAGCTCTGTATTATTTAGCATGTGGCCAGATAAATAGTTAAATTAAATTCTTGATATAATATTAGTGTCTTATTTTGTTGGTTGGTTTACGACATTGTCCAAAATGAAGTAATTGTTTAATATTTTCTTAATGAATGGATAGTGTGTGGAAAAGATTGTTTTCTATTATTGTTGTTTGGACACACACGCATAATATAAACAATATCACGGATATAAAAGTATAGAGTTATTGAAATTAAAAACAGGAAATATATATTTTGAAACATATTATATTCATTTAATACAGAGTTATAAATCATCAAACCATCAGAATGAATATGATTTATTGTTATGCATGAAGGGTATATGTAATTGAAAATGATTATTTAATTAGTTAGAGAAAGTTGCTTTGTTGATGGCCATATATGTTAGTTTGATTTATTTTATTAATCAATAGAATATCCTCTCATAAATATTTATTGTGCCAATAATATAATATATTATTTAGTTAATGATATGTTTAAATGAAACGCTTAAGCAAAGCAGGTATTCAAAGTTAGAATATTCAAGTTTTGTTGTTAATTTTGATTTCAAAAAGGTATAAATAATGTAATATAATAGGGATAATCCCAAACTGATGTCCAAGGTTTGTTTGAGAATTTAAAATTATTAAGACAAGCAGTCTTATTGTAAATAAGTATATTAAATTAAATTTTCAGTATAATAAATGATTTATTTATTTATTAAAAACTGTGTGTTAAGTTATTCTTGTATACATTCGTGTTTCAATTTCCACATCTCTACATTTCATACATCTATTATAAAATAGATATATTATTTTATAGTTATAATATCAAATTTGCTGGTACCTGACAATCTTGTTTTCTTAATCCAAACATTATAAGGAACATTTGCTACTTATTTAATGTATTAGAAAGGTTGCCCAATTAGTATATTTGTTAGATGATGATGTGAGATTAAAATACCCTATTTCTGTCATTATCTAATTGTTAAACACAGTAAAGCATTTAGTTAATTTATCTCATTACATTTTATTATAAGTTAGAAGTATAAATTATGGGCCAATGTATTTTCTTTAATTCAACTGCATTTTTAAATTCCCTGAGATCTTATTGTATATTCCTTTATCGGCATTAAGGTAGCTTTTTAGATGATGATATGCCAAGTCACAGGATTGTTTACTGATAGAATTATATTAAGCTGATATATGTTATACTTGGATGAAGGAAGAAATTAAGTTGAAAGGATATTTTAATGGACTGTACAAATAAACATTGTGATTCTTTATCATGCAGTTAGTTAAAAAAAAGGATTTGCATTATATTTAATGTTTTTATAGTATTTCTTCTTTTATTTACTTATAATTATATATCTTATGAACTTCCTATAACCTCCCACTGAGCTGAGCTGAATGTAGACTTAGGTAAAGAGTCTCAGTAATAATTTTGTATTAGATATGTTGTTATATTGTTCTATTCATTAATAGAACTGGCGTCCTGGGCATTTACTCATATAAAGTATATGAGCGGTGTAGGGAGTGTAGGTTATAATATATATATATATATAGTGCACACCAAAACAATATCCACCTTTATCTATAGTCTAATATGTTTATATAGTCACAAAAATATTGACGTTTCTGTATTTAGAAACACAAAATCTGAATCAAGCAATATAAATAAAACTAACTTCCCACCCATTGAGTTGCAAGTTGATCAGTATATTGATTTCCATACCATTCAAAACACAGCTGCAATTTAAAATAAGCTTAAATGTTAGAAGTTAATAGACAAACATATTCCATGTTCCATATCCAAAGATTATTAATGAATAATTATTTATTTTTTAAACATCTCCAAACAAAATTATATAGGAATAAATCAGTAATTGTTGAAACTCAAATATAATAAATGGATACAAACCAATACTAAAGTACTTCAATAGTGACAAAGTTTGAAAGAAGCAACATAAATAAAAGATAATCTCTTATCTATTTAGTTAAAAATTGATATATATATATTCACTAGATGGAGCTAACAGGTTTATTATCTGGGCATAATTGCTGAGATATTATTGACTTCGTTTAAGGAGAAGCCATAATACATCACATCACATCAAGCTTTGTTTACATAAATGCTTAGAGAGATAGAATTCAATATCTCTTTCAAATTGTCTCCAACCTTTAAACCATAGTTTTGAGCTAGTTGGCTCACGTTAGTAAAGGGTAGGAAGACTAGAAACAAAGCTTGATAGTGGGCTATTGGTAAAGCTCCATCTAGTGATCATAAAATGCAAGCTATGAGCAAGTTACGAAATTTATAACTTGTTTTGTTTATATATATATATATTGATTTCAAGACTATTCTAAACACAAGCGCAAATTGAAATAAGCTTTAGTCTTAAAACCTAATAGACAAACATTAACCAATAATCTATTTATACTTTTAAAAATTCCAAGCATAACATTGATTTATATTCATTTACTATATTTGCATTTCAATTAGAATTATGCAATTATTGATTTATATATACATAATTTGATTACACTGAATGTTTTTGAAAAAATCTTAAATTCAAATCTCTATTTATATATATAAAGAAAAAACTTTGGAATAAATTCTACCAATATAAAAAAAAAAAAAATAGCTATAACTAGTTTATGGCACGTTTACCATTCTGAGTATTGAACAGTTAAAATTTAAAAATCAAATCTCATTAAGGTTATACAACATTAACGTTCCTAGATGAATGGCTATAATCATATATAGTAACACAATTAATATTTTTTATATTGGTACATTCAAAATATATAAAGTTAATTATGTAAGTGGAGCACCAATTTAGTTCTATTCAAATGTGTCTTAAAGGTTAATAGATGTTTAGTAACTTTTATATTTTATAATTATTTTTATATATTAATTCTTACTTTTCATAACATTAATTTTATTTAATACTGCGTAGGACTTTTAAAAGTTGCTCGTTTTTTTAATGGTATTCTATTGAATTAAAGATATATCTTTATAATCCACTCTAAAATTGTTTAGGTATAGAAAACATTTTATTATGCTTGATTGATATCTACAGGGGCTTAAGTGATATTATTACACACCAGTCATAGATATCTCGTTCACATTGAATCTTTATCTTGAAAGCAATCAGAAGTCTTAATGGCATGATACCATTTGATTTACTATTTTTTTATGAAAACTATTTTATTCACAGATTAAAAAAATAATTATTGCTAAATGCTTTTAAATTATTTTTAGTACCATCTCTTTAATAAGTGATCTTGGATTGAAAAATGGTATTAACAAAAGTTCGACAATGCCCCTAAATTTGAGACATTTTGGTCATAATATAGATGTCAATAAGCAAAATCAACTTTCCCATTCAATGCCATTTATTTAAAAGTTTTGTTAATCAGCTATTACTAGATGTTTAAATACACTAACATCTAATAATCACTGTTTAGTGAAGATTACTATAGATAACACTGGAGTGGAAAACTTTTATTTTATCATATATTGTGTGAGAGATTTACTATTAAGAAGATCTTCTCGATTAATTTCTTTTCATTACAAATGCAACTATTATTTGTTTCCCTTGGTCTGATATTACATTACAACAAATAGGAGTTACCAACATAAATGAGTGGCTTACTTTAAAAAATATCTCTCAACGTATCAAATATTTTTTTAGATTTATAAACATGATTTTGTTTGTTGTGACTGATAATTGTTTTGTCTACAGTATATCTGAAATTACATTTAATAATAGATGAGATAGAAATGCATTTTTTATAAATCTTTCATTAGAAATCATTTCAGTTTGAGAAAATCTTTACAGCTTAATCTTACCTATACTAATAGATAATAATGCTATCTAAACACTATACAGTCACAGAGATAGTAAATGTTTAATATAAGAAAAATTACATCAAAACTGAAATTATTTTTAATGGTTCAATTTTTTTCAAATTTCTAATGAGTTTTTCTACTCTATCTCCTGTGTCTTTGCTCTTTCTCTTTTTCTTATTATGTCTTGCCATTTTCATCTTTTTTTTACTTTTCACACACTCTTTTTCTCTCCTTCCCTTGATTCTGTTTTTGCTTCATTCCCATTCTTTATTCCACATTTTTTCTTTATCTCTTTTTATTCTTTTCTTTTTTACCTCTTAATTTTTTACTTATTTCTCATTTTTCACTTCCTTATTCCATATCTCTACCTATTTTCTTTTTATTTTTCTGTGTTTATTTCCATCTAGATTCTTTTTTTATTTCTCTCAATCTTGCTTCCTCTCTTCTATTTCTTTTATTTTTCTTGCTGGTTGATATATCTGAACTAAAGAAATGCTATTTTAAAACTCTTCCTTTTTATGTGAAAAATTGTTACTCAGAAAACAAAGTGATAATAACAGATGAAAATATTTTATTTAACTTTAATATATTAAATCTTTATTATTCTGCATTTTTTAAAGCATCATTTTTATTTTCTATATTGGTGATTTTATTTTCAATATTGTGTGAATAAAATCATAAAACCTTTTAACAAAGTTATTTTTCTTTTTTCTTAGATCTGGTAGAATCTTTGATGTTTTTATTTAATTTTATGCTAACAGTTTTGTGAAAGATAATATCTTTTATCCAACAGAATATTGATCGATTTCTTAACTCAGTATTAAAGTAGTATTAGTTATGGATTTGCTTTGCTGTACTTTTTTTTTAAAGTTTTCTTTATTAATTTTAAATATCAAGTTTTATATTTCTGCAGTTTTTTACAATATTTTGCAGATCTTAGCTATCTTGTAAAAGAAATCAAAGAAATTATTGACAGCATGATAATTGTTTTAATAATCTTTTCTCCAATAATTATTCTATTTTTTATCTATATTCTATTTACAAAATTAAATATCACATATTCACCAAACTATAAGTTTTACATATTAACTTCATACATCGTAATGACACACTTTTCATCTGAATGTTATTACAAAGCACTGTGGTGGCGCTGCTGTGCATCCTGTTTAAATTACACTCTTGCAGATATCTTTTAATATTATTTTTCCAGATATATGTTCATTTGACAGTAAAACCTAAAACTAAAGTAAATATCGATTTATTAGTTTAAAAAAATCTTAAGATGTTAGTTAGTAGACATCAGAGGTAAATTATAAATAAATCAGCAAAGGCTTATAATAATGCTGATAGATTAGATTTGATGATCTTGAACATATCAACAAACTTGTAAATTTCTTTTTGATTCTTGTTAGCATTGATCAAAAAAATTGTATATTTTCTATAGTTTTTTTAAATATTTATGATTCATTTTACAAAATATTTGTATAGTAATTATTAAAAAAGAATATATTTATGTTTATGCTTAGACATTTTTCTTTTCATATGCCAAATGTGTTGACCAGGAAGTGAACCCAGGCCAGCTGCTTGGAAGTCAGCTATGCTAACCACTAGGCCACCAACACATTGACTTGCATAGATATTTTTGAAATTTGCTTGTCTTTAAAAATACAAATTAAGAATTTTGAAATAATAGCAAAATAGTCAGTACTTTCTGTCAAACCCTGTAGTACAGAACTTCTCTGACCTTTTAATTAGTATAAATACAATTTTAAATTTTAAAACAGAATTCCTTTGCATTAAGATACTTTATAATAATTCATTCACATTTTTTGTTAATTTTTTTTATGGTAATTATCCAATTAACAAAAATATAGTTTTCATTATATTTCACTACATTATTTTTGGGTTTTGTTTGTAAACTTATATTTAACAAATCATGTTCTATTGATTGATTACTAATATTAAAATTTTGTTTGTAACATAAAGTGTTGCTAAGAAATGATGAAAAAATATTGAAATGCAAAAAGGTTAAAAAAATCATTAATATTTTTTTAAAATATAAATCAACATATTTTCTTTCAAATCATCTAACAATTTTCCTCCTCTTTTTTATCATATTTACAAAAGATTTCAAAATACATTCTGCATAATTCCTTTCCTTTCAACTAAATTAATTGTTTAAATGTGGCTAATTTAATAGTTATTAGCAAGTCATTTGAATTATAGCTTTCTGTTCCTGTCTGTCTCATCAGAATTAAAATTCAAATTTTAATATTGCAGAATCTTCTATTCATAAAACTTAAAAATAACATTCATATAAATATATTATAAATATAGAGGATTTGAACTCAGAAACTTTCAAGCACCCTTCAACTATCCATACTATCTCATACCACCAATACACATAACCACATATATGTAGAAAAAATAAATAATCACCCATATATGTATATTAAACCAGAAATCATCAGTTGGTCCAGATTATCATCTCCCATATATATATATAATTAGTTTCCAACCAGTAACCACCTAAACATTCACAGTAAATATAGCAACCAATATCTCTAACTGCTGTCAAGGCAACCTTCACACCTTTTAATAGCAAGAATGGAAATCCATTCTTACTAATGATCCATTGAATATATATGGACACTTAAAGATTGCAACTTGACTACAGAGTATGAAATATTGTTACAATGAAGTTTAAATAAACCTCTTTAAACATGAAATAAACATGTCACTATAATGCAGACTAATAAATAATCATCTAAAACATTATTTAATGCAATACTTTTAAATTGCCCATGTATTATTTAGAAATAATAAGCGAAATAGTGCCTAAAGCTAATCTGGGATAATGATATAATTAGTTTCCAACCAGTAACCACCTAAACATTCACAGTAAATATAGCAACCAATATCTCTAACTGCTGTCAAGGCAACCTTCACACCTTTTAATAGCAAGAATGGAAATCCATTCTTACTAATGATCCATTGAATATATATGGACACTTAAAGATTGCAACTTGACTACAGAGTATGAAATATTGTTACAATGAAGTTTAAATAAACCTCTTTAAACATGAAATAAACATGTCACTATAATGCAGACTAATAAATAATCATCTAAAACATTATTTAATGCAATACTTTTAAATTGCCCATGTATTATTTAGAAATAATAAGCGAAATAGTGCCTAAAGCTAATCTGGGATAATGATATAATTAGTTTCCAACCAGTAACCACCTAAACATTCACAGTAAATATAGCAACCAATATCTCTAACTGCTGTCAAGGCAACCTTCACACCTTTTAATAGCAAGAATGGAAATCCATTCTTACTAATGATCCATTGAATATATATGGACACTTAAAGATTGCAACTTGACTACAGAGTATGAAATATTGTTACAATGAAGTTTAAATAAACCTCTTTAAACATGAAATAAACATGTCACTATAATGCAGACTAATAAATAGTCATCTAAAACATTATTTAATGCAATACTTTTAAATTGCCCATGTATTATTTAGAAATAATAAGCGAAATAGTGCCTAAAGCTAATCTGGGATAATGATATAATTAGTTTCCAACCAGTAACCACCTAAACATTCACAGTAAATATAGCAACCAATATCTCTAACTGCTGTCAAGGCAACCTTCACACCTTTTAATAGCAAGAATGGAAATCCATTCTTACTAATGATCCATTGAATATATATGGACACTTAAGTTGCAATCTTTAAGTGTCCATATATATTCAATGGATCATTAGTAAGAATGGATTTCCATTCTTGCTATTAAAAGGTGTGAAGGTTGCCTTGACAGCAGTTAGAGATATTGGTTGCTATATTTACTGTGAATGTTTAGGTGGTTACTGGTTGGAAACTAATTATATCATTATCCCAGATTAGCTTTAGGCACTATTTCGCTTATTATTTCTAAATAATACATGGGCAATTTAAAAGTATTGCATTAAATAATGTTTTAGATGACTATTTATTAGTCTGCATTATAGTGACATGTTTATTTCATGTTTAAAGAGGTTTATTTAAACTTCATTGTAACAATATTTCATACTCTGTAGTCAAGTTGCAATCTTTAAGTGTCCATATATATTCAATGGATCATTAGTAAGAATGGATTTCCATTCTTGCTATTAAAAGGTGTGAAGGTTGCCTTGACAGCAGTTAGAGATATTGGTTGCTATATTTACTGTGAATGTTTAGGTGGTTACTGGTTGGAAACTAATTATATCATTATCCCAGATTAGCTTTAGGCACTATTTCGCTTATTATATATATATATAATCAGTGCTCACCTTATATTAAAATAGAAAGTCTTCATACTTATTCAACTCTTCCTATACATGAAGAATCAGAATGACTTGAGTTCAACATGAGCATGACAACAATATTGGCATCAGCATGGGATTTGAGCTTTCCGTCATCAGATTTCCTATGGTATGGATGGCTGAAGAGTTGGAGATTGGAGTGGATTCAAGCTTGTCCATTAATGTATGAATATTTTTATCTTAATATAAACTGAGCACTGATTATATATATATATATTGGTGTGTAGGAGATGATAATCTGGAACAACTGATGAGTACTGGTTTAGCATGAAATACGAATATTGGAGTTTGTTTATCTTTTCTACATGTATGTAGTCATGTGTATCAATAGTATGACATAGAATGGATAGTTTAAGAGTGCTTGAAAGTCTGAGTTCAAGTCCCCTATATTTTCAGTTAGGCTCCAGGGATGTGAAGAGTGCCTGTATTTCAAATATTTATAAATATATTAAATAATTATAATATAAAAATACATAAATCAATTATCTTGTCAATTAACAATATGAAATAATATATACACTTATATAATATAAATTAATTGTTTA